>SCHK01297090.1:0-26344 GCA_004124795.1 Poropuntius huangchuchieni
GTATATATTTATATTCATATAATTTATATATTTAAAATATAATTTTTTTCTTAAATGTATACATGCATATGTATTTATATACATAATATACACAGTACACACACACATAATGTAAACAAAAACTTNTTTTTTTTCTTAAATATATACATGCATATGTATTTATATACATAATAAATATACACAGTACACACACACATAATGTAAACAAAAACTTTTATTTTGGATGCAATTAATCGTTTGACAGCACTATGAAAAATGTTTGCCTTACAGTAAAGAAAAAAAAACATTCTTAAAATGTATTTCTTTATTTGTGAGAGTGTACAGGAAGTGCTGCAGCACTCATTATTGTCCCATGGGTTCCATTTCACATGATTACTGGCTTTAGAGAAGAATAAAGCCTGTTATGAGAGCACTGTCATGGAGACCTCTCTTCCTTAATCCTAAATCCTCTCCAAACAGGTACTTCTGGAAGCTCTCTATGACGTGCATTACACAGATAAAGACAAATAAAGAGAGAAAGAGACTGTCAGAGCAAGAAATGGGACATGCATCAATCTTCTGCTGCCGTCCCATCTCTCTTCCTCTTTTATCTGACTGATTTCCAGGCATGTGTGGATTCGTGTGTGTTTATGTACAGACAGACTTTCTGTGATGTGATCTGGTGTAATCTCGCAGTAGGCCAAGATGTCCAACAGGGAGGGGGACCCTGGGAAAAGCCACAGGACAGAAGCAGCAGGAAAAGGGGAGGAGAGCTCACCGTTCCAATTAGTCATCTCTCACCCCCACAAGCCACCTTCAGGGCCTCCGTGTGCCCCCCACTGCTAGTATTAGCACAGTGTCTCACTGATTCAGGGGTGCATCATCCTCTTATCTAACACCCCTTAGCTTACAGCAGCTCCCTTCATCCTCGAACACAGATTTAAACCCTCAGATCAAGGGATGAAATCGGTGAATAAGCACAAACAAACAGGTGAAATCCTTAATGCAGACAATAATGCATGATGTGTCTATATGCAAGCCGGTAACTGATAAACAACTTAAATTGTGCTTTAGCATCTATGATGATACAAAACAAATAGCTAGATTAGCCTACACAAAGAGCTAACTTTTAAAGGTTAGAAATGGCTAACTGCCTACCAGTTTTAATGTAGCTAATTGAAATATGACAAAGCAAGGATAGCTAATTATGCGATTCTCACCTTCCATGTAGAGAAAACACATTCCTTTGCCACTAAACAGCTAGATTTCAGTATTTTAAAGATCTGAGTACTGTTTTAGCGTGGAAACGTATAAACGTTCATTTTTGCATTTTATTTGCAGCGAAATGTGCGTCCACTCCATCTAATGGTCATTAACATTAATCACCAGCGTTTGAAGTACACGCACGCTATTGTGTCTTTGTGAAAGGTTTAGTATGTGAGCACAATGACTTCTAACGCGTTGACTGAAAGATGGACTGAAAGGAGCACAAGGCGAGGCCCTACTTAAAACGAGCACTTTATGCTAATGCGACGCCCAGTGCAACATTTCAATGAGGCTTTTTACTCAGGAAATTGAGCCGTTCCTGTTTTCCCAAGCCTTCAACGACAACAACGACCATTAAGACCGACGCAAGTGCAATTTCAAATCAAAGACGATTTCGTGGGCAGAATTGTGCGCCGCAGGAGATTCCCAGAGTAAACACTGAGGAAAGAGTTACATTTAAATTAATTAAGCTGAACCATTCATATCGGTACTTAAAATAAGAGAAATAGTCAAAGATAGGAGCAACTGCTCGACTTATCACGCAGGTGGCAGTAGCGCATATGTTTGTGACTTTCACCAGCTCGTTCAGATCGAGTGAAAATCTGCAGCTTCTTAATGAGAACAGATTAGCTAAACACACGAAGGGCATAGGAGACAAAGTGGGCGATTAGTTTTTTTAACTGGAGGAAGTGTGAGCCCCGACCGAACACAGTTTGACAAAACAGATCAGCTTTTCTGTTCTTTGTTAAAATAGCGAAGCTTAAATGCATCAAGTCTCGTAATTTTTTTTATGAATCATTAACTTTTTTGCTATTTTCGAACTTAACTCTTGAGTGTTGGAGTTTAAAGACGTTCAGCATTTAAAAACTAGCATGCTTGCTGTAGCTATACTTGTTTACTTAGGGGGCATGTTGTCACAATAGCCTATATGGGTACTATTATTAATTAGCCTATGAAACAACAGTAAATTTTAACCAAGGAATTGTATAGATAGATAGATAGATAGATAGATAGACTGACTTGTTCTGACAACATAATTCAACATTTCATTTCAACTTGTGATTCTGGTTCACGTGTTTCCCAGCTATAGCAAAATATAAAATTGTAATTTCAAACATTCTAATTTCATAATTATTCTAATTTGTGAAATTGGACGTTTGATTTAAAACATTAATGTTACTGAGATAGCCCTGTTCTTCTCTATGATCAAGAGCAAATTATACAATGTCTTACTCACTTCTTGTGCCAAAAGGCCTTGAGGCCTACAAACAACTCCCTATACAGCAGAATATATTATCCACATAATCATAATAATAATAATAAAGACAAAAACATCTTTACTTCCATTGTGTTGAAATCCTCCTTCACAATTTTTTTTAAAGACTCCAAACCTGCTTTTTAAGTTGCTTTTAAATAAATAAATACAGCAGTATCCAGTATAATATTAAACATATGTTCATGTAATAGTCAAATTCATGGTTATAAGAATTACAAACAGCTAAAAATACATGTATGTGTCGGCATGTTGAACAAAATTTTTGTCTTTATTAAAAAAATAAAATTCTAAACTTTAGACAAATGCACCTTTAACATATTTATTTTCTTTAGTGTGGCCCACTGCATGGAAATGTCATGGTAAAGGGCATCCCTGTGTCTCAAAGACAGAAATCCCAAGGAGAATTTGCAGGTAAAGGTTCATAAATGCCATCAGTGGGTTTCCCCTGAATTCAAAGAAAAAATTTCTAATCATGCTCTCCTGTTAGAGAAAAGGAAACCCTGTTATCTGTTACCAACAGATTGTGATTCATGCGTTCTGTTTCTAATTTTCTATTTCCAGAAGTAATCTAGTTGAAGCATCTAAACAAACCATACTCGTATGAGTAATTATAACCTGGCCGTATCTCCCACAAGCCCGTGAACAATTATGGTTAGCCTATAAGAAAACCCATTTTGTGACAGTTGAGCTGACTTAGGTGGAACTTTTCCACTAAACCTGCTTTACACAAATCTAGGAAATAGCTCTTATACAAGATTTAGGAGAAATTCGTTTTGTTTTTTTAAACAAACAGAAGATCACCACAAATTCTTCAACTTCATTTACTATTAATTATATGAATTATATTTACAAGGAAGCAAACACAAAAGTTTTGTACAAGAGACATACTGCGAATATAAATAATACTCAAGATTATGTCAGAAATGTATTTCGAACCACATCTGACATCTTGTGGATCCACAAATTGACCGTGAAGATTATGATGAATCAGAGTCTATAAATTTATCGTCTCTATACTTTTCTTCAGTGACTCAATCTTCCTTTTCAAACCACACAGAATATAGGGCTGCATTGTTTTGGTCTTATAATAGTGCATATTAACAATACTCAGTCCAAATACTGACTCCTCAGGCTCCCTTCACTGTCAGAGACATTCAGCAGCTCCACCACTTCATCTCCGTCAGTGTCCTCCTCTTCCTCAGCCTCCCTGGACGTCTGCAGCTCCCCTTCACCCTTCCCTCCTAGCTCCAGGTAGCCTTTGGCGGGTGGGTTAGTGCCCCTGCTCCACACCCCAGGGTCAGTCCTATTCTTGACAGCCTGGGCCGCAGAGCTTCGATCGTCCCAAATGGAGGTTTGCATGGTGCTGTCAGCTTGGTCTCCTGATTCACTGCTTTGAACCCCAGCGTAGGGGGCCACTGCAACCGTAGACTTACTGGAGCATAGCCCCATGTGTCCTTCTTCTTCTGTGTCGCTTTCTGTATGAGGAGAGCTCCAAATTCACAGTCTCCTTCCGCATTAAGACTTCTCTTTGGACACGAATGCAGCTAATATTGCACTCACTTCTCACAGTAATCCAGAAAAAAGGCTGTTGGGAATCTATTTTAGTATTTT
Source organism: Poropuntius huangchuchieni (assembly GCA_004124795.1). NCBI lineage: Eukaryota > Metazoa > Chordata > Actinopteri > Cypriniformes > Cyprinidae > Poropuntius > Poropuntius huangchuchieni. The sequence goes on from SCHK01297090.1 coordinate 4,133, forward strand.
CCGCTCTCAGCTGGTTTGAACAGAAATCTTTGTCTTACCACTTCAACGGGATCTGAAGAGCTCTTAACTTCACATGTCCCAGCAGCCTGCCACCTCTCTCTGGCACACACATATGCACCTTTAGAACAGCCAAAAACTGTTTATTATGTGATATATATTATGTTATCAACAGTAACAGATAAACACACAGAGCAGAGCATGGCTTATTAATAGTAACATTCTGTCTCTGTATCTATATCTCTCAGAGATAAGTCATCCGGATTCAAAACACAGAAAAAAACAGGTGGAAATCAAGCATCTATTATCTTCCATGTATGACAGAGATTCTTTCAGACAGAGTTTTGTAATTATAATCTCACTGGATATTAGTGCTATATTAGTAATGAGAAAAATTATTAATATAACTAGTAATGAGACTTACTTGTAACATGAATGTATCACAACAGTTTTGTATTCTTGTATTTGGAAGTATAATGTGTTTTTTAAAGTTGTAAATAAAACAGATTTTTTGAGTAGCCTACATTTTACTAGGAAATACTATTTCAATCTTTATAGTTAACAATTTTGCATTTAATTCTTCAATTCGTGTTGATTCTTTGTAATTGGTTTTTTTTTTTATAACAAAATTTATTGGAGTACATTTTACAAGAAAATATTATTCTAAAAAATGTCATGTTTCATTTTTTTCAATTCTTGCAATACTTTGTAAGTATTTGAGATAGTTACTAGGAATTTCTGAGTGAAAATTGTAAAATCTTTTTTTTAAGGACATGCTAAAAAATTTGGGTTATCTTTTCCTGGTTTTTAAAGTGATTCATTTGCTCATTAATCCACATGTGAAAAGATTTTGTGTTGCCAAATTAAATATAGTCTTTTAATAATCTGGATTGAGTCTTCATTTATAGGTTAATTATGCATCGGACCTCCAAAGCTGCACTGGCCAAACCAATGGTGTGAGTTTAGGGCAACACTTTCTGTTCAACCAATGGCAGATGGGGGAGGAAACCTGTTTGAAAAACAGTCATTATTTCTAACAATAATCAGTTTTTTATTTTCTGTAATTTAAAAAAAAAAAAATACATATATATAATTATTATTTCAAATTTGCACAAGATTTTGTAGTTATTTCTAGTTATGTCAGAATAATCTTGTATTAAACACAGAGGAAAGAGGAAAACTGTGATGAGTAGTCAAAAAAAGTTTAAAAAAAGTCCCTTTTGAGTGATAATCTTTCACCCAGCGTAGTCATATTTTAGTGTCCAAAACAGATCTGGAAGGACATTCTCATAATGATGCTGCCAAATTTTCCACGTGAAAATGAGAGATTTAGGAGATAAAATGTTAATGAATGGCAGGTATGCCGTAACTGTGGCTCTTGCCCATGGGTAAAACTGCATCTGGGATTTCCCTCTTCTGTTCAGAAGTTTAAAAGCTGAAGCCCTGAAAACTCATCAATCAGATCAATTTTCAACTTCACAACAATTTAACAACTTCACGACAAATTAAAAAACAGAGCGATGAATACCTATGCTTGCTTCATATTTCTGCTGGCCATTGGTCTTTCTGCTCAGAAGTCAGAGTTCGACATAGACTTCGAAATTATGCTGAAGACAGTAAGACTGGAGAATGAAAGGACACTTTTGGTAAGTACAACAATTCATGCTACAAATCTGACTCTTTTGAGGATGTTTAAAAAGTGTGCAATTTTAAACGTTCAAACATCTGACATTCTTTCTTTAATTTACAGGACTGCACAGAAAACTGCAATGAGAAAAAGGTAAGTACTCACAAATTGATTTTGTACTTGTTTCAAAGCTCTGGGAGTGAGTGCTGGGCTCCAGAATGTGCAGTTGAATGTACATACCCGTTAATACACTGGCTCTCATACATGCTGTTGAACCACAGCCTAATGCTTATCAGAATAACACGAGATAGTATCATATTTGTGCATTGCTCTGACTTCCTTTCCATTTGCATGACTGTTCCATCTGTATTAGCTCAAATCCTTTTACCACCAAAGAAGAAATTTTGTTTTGACTTAGCAGTTTCAATTTCTACACTCTCATGAAAAAGGTAAAAACTGGCACTGTAGCAGTACTCTAGCGTACAAAAGCTAAAGGGGTACGTCTTTGTACCTTATTTACATCTAAATTGTACATTTTAGTACTTTAAAAGTATATATAAGTACTTACAATTGTATATATTAGTACTTTACAAGTGACAGCCTTTTTTTTCTGAGACTGTAGACGTAAAATGGTTTTTGCCATTGGTAGACATTACTTTAGAAATAAGTCTGCTTTAATATAAAGCAATAACAGTGGACTCTTTTTCTCATCCAGGAAGCAGAATGCAAATGTCGCAAGTTCACTTGTCCGGTAAGACATGTTTACTTTTTTAGTTCATCTGACAAGCAATTTCCTTACATTTATATAGCGCTTTTCTGGGCACTCAAAGTGCTTTACATAGATGGGGGGATCTCCTCATCCACCACCAGTTTTTTACAACTGTATACTTTGAGATTAGGGTCTGAGGTGGGTCTTAGCAAAAATGAGTGCTAAATTCACAGTATTGTGTCATTCTGTTTAGGTGGAAATCCCTTTTATCAAGTGCATTGAAAAAGGCCTTCACAATCTCACTTTAACCCAAACTACAAATATCATCTTGAGACTTAATGCGGTATGTTCACCTTACAGTAAGCAATTCTTATAGAAGAAAATGTCACTTATGAATTACATCAGTTCACAGTATTTATAGTCATAGTAACTAAAATAATTAACTCTTAACTCTTTAGTGCTTCACTCATTGATAGCAACAGTTGTATCATATCAATCTCCTGTTTCCCCACAGATGATGCTGAATATAACGTCTGAAGAGAAAAGAATGCTGACAGACCAAAAGCTTGCAGGCACAATGTCTCCTAAATATTTCCTTAACTACATTGTGGATCTCTATCAAAAAGCAAATGCACAAAAATCTGGTTGATATTTACATTTATCTGTTTAATTTATAAAATATTTATATATTTATTCATTTATTTATTCTTGATGGTATGAATGTTTCTAACTGTCAAATGAGTTTACACAATAAAATCAAACTTCAAATCTACTGTATGTAGCCTATTACATTTCAGCAAATAATAGAAAATTCATGTTAGATCAGATTTAATTTTCTTATCTGGTCATTTTTCAATGTGGACTTGCTCAATTCTATCCAGTTCTTCTTTTTCTTCTCTTCAGCACCTTCATTCTTTCTATATTTAACTGCATCAGTTAAAGGCAAAGATAAAAATGTAAATATTCTATATACTTATACTTACATATTAAATAGCATACTTCACCATGCAGAATGAAAACTACTGATAGTATCAGTTTGATATGTAGCCCATTTGACAAGTGTATAGGTGTTCGAATAAACTACATAGGCAAATATATTATTAGGCTGTAATATTTCCATACAATGTTTGCTCTTCTGAATGTAACAGCAAAAGACAAAACGTTTTTGTCTCAATGCACTAATTTAAAAACATGTCCATAATTTATCCTTTTTGTGAGTACCTCTACAAAACGGTTTAATACAAATAGTTTTTTACCACTAGAGGGCAGCAGCGGACAGTAGGACAGAGTTGAAATAGAAACTTATATTATAAACAGGGTCCCTTGCTATACAAATATGGGGGATAACTCACAATTAATCTGTTCGGAAATTTTAACAGAACATACAGCCGAACCTAGCTACATAATAATAATGCTAATTTTATATTTTATAAATAAATTATAAAGTGTATAAATTATATACTTACAAATAATAAAAAAATTAAATATATTTATATATATTTTTAATATAAACATTTCGATGTATATACATATAAATAAAAATTATATATATATATATATATATATATATACACACACATTTAAATATAAATAATAAATAGAATTTATATTTAAATGTAAATGAAAGTAGATGAAAAGTATTTATTAATATAATAAATATGCATATAAATTAATGTACATATTTACATTTAAATAAAATATATTTTCAAATAAATAAATATTTGTGTGTTTCAATCATTTTTATTTAAATAAGTACATTGCAGCTGTTTCAGTCAACCCATTGCCACAGGTGTATCAAATCAAGCACTCTGCATTTACAAACATTTGTGAAAAAAATGCATCGTTCTGAAGAGCTCAGTGAACTCAAGCATATTACTGTGATAGGATGCCAACTTTTACAATTCAGTCAGTTAGTGGAATTTCATCCCTTCAATGATCAACTGTAAAGTTGGAAAATTGAAGTGTTTAAAAACAGCAGCAACTCCAAGACCACGTAAAGTCACAAAGTGGGGTCAATGAGCGCTGAGGCTGCTGGTGTGTCAAGATGCCAATGCTTTTTCTGATTCCATAGCTGAAGAGCTCTCGACTTCCATTGGCATTAATATTAGCACAAAAACTATGTGACAGGAGCTTCATGCATGGGTTTCCATGGCTTCACATCACCATGTACAATCCTTAAATGGAGTGGTATAAAGCATGGAAGACTCTGGAGCAGTGGAAACCTGTTCTGTGGAGTTACGCTTCTCTGTTTGTCAGTCTGATGGGTGAGTCTGTGTTTGGCAGATGCCAGGAGAACATTACCTGCTTGACTGCACTGTGCCAGCTGTAAAGTGTGGTAGAGGAGGGATAATGGTATGGGGTTGCTTTTCAGGGTTTGGGCCCATTACTTCAAGTAAAGGAAAATCTTAATGCTTCAGCATACCAAGACATTAATGCTTCCAACTTCAAGGGAAGGTGTTTGGTTAATGCACTTTTTCACTTTTTCCAGCATGACTGTGTCCCAGTCCTGAAAGCAAGGTCTATAAAGACATGGTTGGATGAATTTGGTGTGGAAGAACGTGACTAGCCCACATAGATCCCTTAGCTCAACCCCATCGAACACCTTTGGGATGACCTGGAACGGAGATTGTGAGCTACATTATATTATTGTAACCATATATTATATTAAATAGTATAATTTGTAATATTTACATATTTTATGTTTAGTCAACCCATGAATGTAGTTTTGGATGATAAACAAGCTCTTCAACATGTTGTCCAAAATCTTTGCAAATACAGCTCACTTACATAAGGGTTCCATATTTGCGTGTCATAGTGGTTCAGTTCTCTTGGTTTTTGGATGTGCTCTTTGAATCTATGACAGTGTCTTGCTTCACTGAAGAAATCCCAGTTAACAAATCAGGGAATGGGAGAGAGAAAGTGAGATAGTGTTTGCCTGCTTTAAAACGATTCCTTTTGGTGAAAGGTTTAAATCTGTCTCCCGTCCTCCTATCTCTCTCTCTCTCTCTCTCTCTCTCTCAGCATGGTAGTTTTTAATTCTGTGTTTGTGCAGATGGCTGGTTGCCCCATTAGCATTCATTACAGATTCCTTGAGCACTTAATTATGGAACAAGAGAGAAGAGTGGCAGACGGAAACATTGAGGAGTCTCTCTCTCTCGCTCACTTTCCCTGTCACTTCATTGCACCTTTAGGTCCATGTATGGCACAGATATGATCCATGAAAAATTTTCTGAATGCCTGTATGAACGAATATGTACCATATTCCTTATGTTCATTAGAAATTATATATATATATATATGAAATATAAAAATGTCATTTGTGTGACAGTGCAAATTATGATTTGCTGCTCATTTTATGCAATGCCATGAACACAGCTCTGTCAGAAAGGCTGAGCTAAAAGAAGGTTTCTGGTACTGTAAAAAGTCAGCAGGCATTGTACGACTCAAGTATAATAATAATAATAATAACTATATCTACTAAATATATCTTTAAGTCATTACACTGTAATATGCACACTGACAAAAATTAAATGAAAGTACTGGACTCTTAATTAATTGTAATTTAGTGCAAGTAATTTAAAGATTAAAATAAACAAATGGTATGTCTGCCTTGAAAACAAAAAGAGTACATTTGATAATACTAGAGGATAATTATTAGTAATAGTTTGCTAATATTTAGGCAGCTAGCCAATACAGCGTTGAAGACTGTGCAATACTTATAATTGGCTATAGCTTGTGTTTTGACGTACAAAAGTAATAGTGCGCGCGCACACACACTAAGCTATTGTTACTTACTGATATAAAAATGCTATATGATTTAAATATGAAGCGCATAATAATGTTAAGCACGATTTTGGGCTCCATAAATGAAAACAAAAACGCACTAGCCTTCGATCTTGAATTTATAATCTTGAGGCAACAACAAAGGTTTGAATTATAATAAACAAGTTTAATCCTCTGATAGTGTGTAGAGGTCCATCTTAAATTAAAGCATGACTGTGCGCATTCACGGTTTTTTGCTTTCTAAATAGGCGCTCAACATGTTGTTCTGCCAACTGTAATGATTTTCTAATGCGCACTGGAGTTAACGAGCCTGTCAAACATTTAGCCTAATCATTAGCTTTAAAACACAACATGAAACGGTTGCTGAACAGCCCCTCAAGATAAATATACATCGGTCTGTAAATTAATAGCGAGGCAGGAGTTCTTGAGCTGTGTAGCTTGAAGCCTTCTTCGCAATGCCTACACATAAAACTCTTATCAAACACTGAGACGGAATATTTTCAATAACTCACCCGCTCGGTCGTGTAGGCTAGACCTCATGATGGAGTCTAAGGCCAGTCCGCTGACCGGCTGAGTGATCGGGAACAGGTGCAGTCAGGCCCGCCACGAGATGTTATCGAGGTGCAGTTCTGGAAATCACGCAGTGAAACAAGTTAATACGTTACTGCGTAAACGGGTCAGCGACTCCTCGTTATAATCGACAGGCACTGGTTAAAGACTAAAAGATGACTGTCGTGCGGTTAAGATAGACAAAAAAAAGTCATCACTTAATTTAGTTGTACTCAGTGTCCGTTTCATTATGTTCTGCTGATTTTTTGTTTGTTTTGTTTGTTTTCCGAAATGGTAAAACTCTATAGCTTATAGATTAGAGCTTATAGCAGTAGCTACAACAATAAATTAGTTAGGCTCTCGTGATTTCTGATTATTATTATTATTATGTGATTATTATTAGCCTATTATTATTGTCATTATTGTTGTTGCTGTTGTTGTATTAGACCAGTAAAAAATAAAAAATAATAATTATCTAACACTAGGATACTTAACTGATCTTCTAGAAAATTATAGCCTATTAAAAGGTGAAAATGAAAATACATACTAGAACTCATTGTAGGTATAATTGTCAGAGAACCAACCAAATGCTTGCTCTACTATAGCCTACACTCTTAAAAACTAAGGTTCTTTATTGGCATCAATGGTTCCACAAAGAACCTTTNACACTCTTAAAAAAGGTTCTTTATTGGCATCAATGGTTCCACAAAGAACCTTTACCATCCATGGAACCTTTTTATTCCACAGAAGGTTCTTTACAGTGGAAAAGGGTTCTTTGGAATATTAAAATGTTCTTTACATTGTTTCTTTTGAGAACTGTTCAGTAAAAGGTTATTTGGGGAACCAAAACTGAAGAGGAAATCGGTTTTGTTTTCTTTTAAATATTCTTGTAATTTTTTTGTAATCGTTTTGCTAATCTACTACTTTAGGTTAGTATGGCTCACAATCGTTGCTGTATTTATGAATAGCTGAAGAAACGTGATATTTGAATGAAAAGTTCAATGAAGAAAAGTTAAAAAGCAAACCCTCTTTCTATAGCTAGTCTTAATAAGGCTGGAATAGACCGCAGATTGTAGTAACCTACACCCTGAAGGCTTGCGTACTGTTGGACGTGTGACAAGGAGAATAGTTTTTGATTATCCACAGCGTAGGAACTGACCTGTTGGAGGCAGCCCCATTGAAGTGAATGATCAAACTAATAGAGTTCATTATCTGACCCAAATGAACGAAGGACCCGCCCACCGCCGGAGCTCTATGCGCCAAGGGCTTTCATCCAATGAGTGTAAGTCTCAGATGACACTGTGTGGCGTCCCTCAAATCCAACTCCATGTGTCTCGAGTTTATATTCTCACTTTTCCTTTCATGATTTATGGACACTCGTGGACCGATGGATTACAGAGCAATTGGCCAAAGTAGGGAATATTAAGGTGTTTCATATTTAGTTTCTATCTGACTTCTTTACAATGTCTTTCTAAAATAGTGCTGCTGACAGAGGTCACTAAAAGGAGTTGTGAAAGGACGTGAAGGTGAACATCATCTGCCGGACTGTATCGCTACTGTCACGGACAATGTTCTCGGCAACTGGAAAGCGCTGTTTTACCATTGAGTCTTTGGTGGCGAAGGAAAGCCCCTTAACACCAGAAGACCCTATTCGCCCTACCGCCCTAAGCTACACGGCGCCTGCTGACAGTTTTCTTAACGGGTACCAAAGCCCCGCAGGCCGCGCGCTCTATCCAAACCCCGAGCTGGTGTTCTCCGAGACTGTGAACCATGCACCTCTCAGCATGCACCCACACCAGCTCGGCAGCACACACCTCCAGCACCCGCACTTCTTTGGCGCGCAGCACCGTGAACCACTGAATTTCTATCCGTGGGTCTTAAGGAACAGGTTTTTTGGCCATCGGTTTCAAGGTAAGCATCTAACGTGATATTTGCATTAAACAACTTTTCCACCTAAATAAAAATAATAAAATAACATATGCATATGTATTCTACTTTTCCAAGAGTGTGCAATAAAAGTAGCCCGCGCGTGCTGTGCATTTAAAAAAAAGGCATGACGCGTTTCTCTGAACTTATCTGAACAAAATCGTCATAAATGCACGCTCGCGGCTACAGGTTACTACTGTGGAGCGTGATAACACTGATAGTCGGAGTTTGTATTGGAAAGTAACGCCGGATAAGCTGCAAATGAAAATCACAAATTATATGCTTACAGCTTTGGCCGTGCCCTGAGGAGATACTTAAAGCGGGACACACAGATTTAGACCAGGCTGTCCACGCACAAAAGCACAATGTCATACCTCCCAAAATGAATGCATTATGTTTGTATAAGCTTATAATGGCAGGATTGGAGAACAGTTCTGATAACAGTAATTGCTTGAACTTGAATTCAGAATTTCCACCAGTTTCACGTAGCCTACGGCAAAATGAAGTTTAAATGTATTCAGCCTTAACGCCGTTTGTGAGTAAATAGCCTAACGTAAGATTAGTCTTTTTTCCGAGTGTCCAAGATGAGATTTAATTGTTTAATATTTTTTTAGGCTAGTTGACAGTTACTTCTTAATTAATTACTCTGTTATTATTACTAATATATTCTTGCACACTAATCACTGTCGAGCTAATGACAGATGACGAATCTACTCTGATGAACTCGTTACAGCTCGTCATTATCAACTTTATTTTCATAGCTCATTGGATGATTTGTTCTCTTCTCGTGTTGAAGCTGTTTTCTAAAGACAATTAAACAACGTATGAACTGAAAAATGTTAATATAAAGGTCAAATATTATTATGTAGCTAAAAGTGATAATAAATGAGCTAACACTGCCTTTACCTTTACAGAAAAGTCTAATTTTATGAGGGTATAGGCCATTCCTAATAATTAAAGGTTTAGGCCATTCTTAATAATTGATGCCGGATTTTGTTTGCTGCAACCTTTTTAAATTAAGAACATTTAAAATCGACCAACCCTGCGATTTCTTTTCTTTTCTTTTCTTTTCTTTTCTTTTTTTTTTAATAGCCTAGTCAATTATCAGGTTAAGTTAAAGGTTAGGCTAATGCGTCGCTACTTATGCGTAATGAGTGTTAAAGGGAAATTACCCATTAATGATAGAAAGTTAAAAAAAAAAAAAAAAGTGCAACTATGTGGCATGGATATTGATTTTAATTAATTTTTATTATTTGGACTTTATAGTTTCATACACAAATACATTCAAATACAAAAAAATTACAATGGAAGAGTCATATAGAAATACTGTAGAAATATTGTGATTGTTTTCAGAATTTCTCAGTGAGTTATAAATACATCCCTAAAATATTATTCAGTCAAAAAGTCAATCATTCAGACTTTTCTTACAGAATACTTCCAAAAATCAAGAAGAGGTAACTCAAAAAGCGCCCAAAACCAGCTGCAGTGCGTTAAAAGCTATAGCTTATTCTAAAATATTCTACAACTATAAAGCATAAATAGCCTATACTATTCCAACAGGTATATAAATTAAAATAGTCATAAAAGCAGGGTACATTTTAGACACTTTAAAGTTGATAGTTGGCGTTGACAGTTGACAGAAATCTATAAACGAAGAGATTCATGGGTTTAATGAAACTCTCCCAGTCACGTGTCGTCTATATGCAATTTAACCTGCCTATTGTTGTTATTATTATAATTATTTATTTCTTTTTTATTTTTTTTATTATTTCAGGCAGCGACGTCTCACAGGACACGCTGTTATTACACGGACCTTTCGCGAGGAAGCCCAAGCGGATCCGCACCGCGTTCTCTCCCTCTCAGCTGCTGCGCCTGGAGCGAGCCTTCGAGAAGAACCATTATGTAGTCGGAGCCGAACGGAAACAGCTCGCTAACAGCCTCAGTCTGTCTGAGACTCAGGTAAACATTAGTGAACTAGTGCTATAACACAACAAAACATTCTGTTGTTCTCATGCGCATCGGAAATATATTTAAAGGCATAAAAGTAAAATGGTGTTTAGCTGACTGTTTCGCTTGCAATAGAGAAAGTACTCTGTCGAAATATTTCACAAATATAACAGAAAAAACAGGCTTCGCTAGTTAAAAAAAAATCATGAAAATGAATCAGGAAATGATGGATAAAATAAATAAGTAAATCAAGATGATAATGATGATAAATGTTTTTTAATGATGAAATGCTTGAGATGAAATGAGTGGAAACTGACGGCTATAATAATGAGACATTTCTTTATTTTGAATGATTAATGTTGTACTGACAAGCTGTTGCTGTTGGCCTACATGATAATGTAAACAACACTTGGGCTGCTTGCTAAATCCAGAAACGGGCCAATAGCAGAATAAATCCGAGTCTGAAAGGACGCTGGCTGGCCATGTGTCACTTGTTAACTGCGCTGTGTGATATTATTTTATCTTAGGCCAAGAATGAGTTCTAGCCTACTTGCTTTGCTCAGATAAGTAAGAATAAACCCACTCACCCCGATCAAATGATATCTCAGTTTGAAAATGTTTTATTTTTAATTGTCATATAAAAGAGAATACATCATACAGGCTATAGCTACATTTCATTCAAACTCCGGCAAAGTGGGTTTTCCTCAGGTGTTCCTCCAAATTATGACATATGACTAAATAAAAGTAAACTAACATGATTTGATACGTCGCAACATAGTAGGCTAATTTGTAAAATTTTACCAAATCTTGTAAGCTATAGGCCTAGCAAAAATGACAACGAATATAAAATAATAATATGATTATTAACATCGCTTTATATACCAACTATTTGATAAAATATGGCCAACAACACATATAGCCATATGTGATTTATTTATTTTAATTTCTAAGCGTAGGCCTATGTTTTATGGAAAATGATTCACGATCTCATGATTCGAGCATATCCTGAATTTTTTCAGCGTAGCGCGCAGGAGATGGCTTCAGAAATAGGCTAAATAAAATAAAAAATAAAGGTAAATCAACGTTTTTTCTCCTTCACCTTCTGCGGGGTTGTTTTGGCTATCCGTATGTTTCGACTATTTATGGCGGTTAGCATATATTGCTTTCTTGAAATGTGTGAAATGTAGGCTACAGTTAGGCTGTTGAAAAAAAAAAACTTTTAATTAGAAGGCCAAATACATTAAATGGCTACTTTATCTTTGCAAGATCTTTCAGTAAATGTGTTTAAATACATTTAAAATATATAACTTATTCGTGTTTGTTTGGATTGCATACGCAACAAAGTTCTGAAACAAATTAAAAATGGACAAAAAAGCAACAGAATCAATCGAACGTCTTCTATGCACCGCGTGTCATCCGTGGCGTTGAAACGATTCGATTAGAACACAAATGCGTTTGAACTGTGTTGCTAAGCATCAATCATGTAATGTCTCGGTTTATCGCTAGTAGTGACAGGCTAAACTGTCAACCGTATAGCCTACTCACCGAAACCTTTATGGCACTGATGTCCTGGTCTTCTGCTTCCCTCAGGTGAAAGTGTGGTTCCAGAACCGCAGGACCAAGTATAAGCGGCAGAAGCTGGAGGAAGAGGGCCCGGAGTGCACACAGAAGAAGAAGGGAAACCACCACATTAACCGCTGGAGGATTGCCACCAAACAAACCGGATCTGAGGACATAGATGTCATGTCTGACGCCTAAGACCAACCTAAACACTGCCCAAATGAACACACAAGACCAAGAAAAGCACTATTTATTTAATGTAATTAGTCATGATATCTCAGATTCTAAACCTAACCTGTGAGTTAAGGATGAATTAAACAGGTCTACACCCAGGACTGAACACTATAGTTGTTTAACATACCTCTGCTGGAATTATTCGATGTTTCAGACATGCATCACCTGTAAGAAGAAATCATATTATATATGACTGTCTTTCTCTTGTTCTTTTTTTTTTTTTTTGGAAGAAATTGTATTTAAAACTAACAATGAAGTTAATTTTCACAAGTTAATATTTTTAATTCTGATTATTTTGTTGTTTCTTTATATAGTCGGTTACTAAAATGGACATTTTTATTCATTTCAACATGATGTTGCCTTCATTTATCAAAAGAATATGAAGTTCCAAATGCTTTAAAACATGCTGATGAAACTAGTGGCAGCTTTTGGTAATTATAGCAACTAGATTGAAATAAGTCAAGTGATGTGAGGAATCAGTTTACCAGCCAGTTTTAACATGAGCCATCCTGTACCCACAGCATAGAGGCAAGGGTGTATGTGTCTGTGTAAATAATGGTCTCTGTATCTAAAGGAGTGTAGGAATTGGTGTTAGGGAGTGTAACGGGATGAGTGTGTGTGTGTGTGTGTGTGTGTGTGTGTGTGTGTGTGTGAGTGAGTGATTTGCGTGATGTCATTCAGTAGGCCTACTGGTAAATACAGGCTGATGTATGCAGGTTTCTCTGTAACACTCATAAACTAAAGCGAATGTTTGCCAATTTACACATTAGCTTCTTTATAGTGTTCATTCATCTCATTTTCAAGCAAAACATGATCAAAAATGTCCATGATTAATAAAGATGTTTCAGAGACAAACCTTATTAGCAGCTCACACCTTATTGTCCCACATGAAAGATATTAAAACTGATTGTAAATGGCTTTTTTTAACCTACGAAAAACAGTTTACCCTTTTAAAATGTTTTTACGCACACACACACACACTCAGACAAAGGGATAACGCCTGCCGGCAATTTTCCTCTCATCTCACCGTGCTAACTTCCTGTCAAATGAAACCGAGGAAGATTGTGTTAAACGAACCCGCAGGTGACCTTTCACCTCAACATTTGACCCTGAGCCTGCAGTGTGAGCAAGGGTTGTGAGAGTGAAACGCACAGACTGATGACACCCGAGTATCACTGTCAAGTACGACAAGAGTGTATTGAGACAGAGGGAGAAAAAGATTGTTTTGGTGAGTTTGTTTTGAGGCCATCAGATATCCAATCCTGTGTGCAGGTGCACACCTCACATCCTCTGCAGCTTTACATCACACATTCCACGCATTCCCTAAAAGCAATCTTTCCTCTTTGAGAAAGGAAAGAGATTGAGAAATGGATGGGTGTTTGTTAATGCACGTGAAAGAGTAAGAGCTGTGTAAATGCACATTTCATTTTGTAAGACTGTACAGCTGCACAGTCTTGGCGAAAATGATTGTAATTTTAACGGTGAAAGACTAAAAATGCAACAATAAAAACCTGCTAAATGGTTAATGGCAAGTAACTTTGCTATATATGATCTAATGAGTGACTTCATTTAGTTTTAAAGTGAAATACGTAAAAGAGAACAAAAGTAAAAAGAACAAGTCATTTTATAATTTAGTGAAAAAACATAAATTGGCATTCCCAGAATTCTCAGTTTACATCTGAAATTTTTTTATTGAAATGAAATGTTTGTTATCAGTAATGTGCATTAGGGTTTTTTTGCATTAGGTTTTTTTTTACATCTTATGTTGTTAGATTAATATTTATTGTGTTATTTTAGTGTTGTGCATGGGTTACCATACCGNACAAAAGTAAAAAGAACAAGTCATTTTATAATTTAGTGAAAAAACATAAATTGGCATTCCCAGAATTCTCAGTTTACATCTGAAATTTTTTTATTGAAATGAAATGTTTGTTGAACGAGTTTTTTCTTATCAGTAATGTGCATTAGGGTTTTTTTTACATCTTATGTTAGATTAATAGTTATTGTGTTATTTTAGTGTTGTGCATGGGTTACCATACCGGTGTACATCTTTATACATATTAGTATTTACCTCAGCTTATGGAAAAGCTACATAAATATTATTTTAGTGAAATAAATATACATTAGATTTTAAGTTCAAAGTTTTATGATAAACAACCACATCTTACAGCAATTTATTTTGCAGTGTGAACGGCTTTAAGCATGTAAGGGTGTAATGGAGAACCTATGGTGGGTGAACAGAAGCTTGTTGATGTAGAGTGGCGCTCTAGTGGAACATACTTGGCTGCTTGTTTTGAAAGGAACCTCGATGACTTCAGGATTAAAAGACTATTATATTAAGTCATCAGCCATTTTTGTTGCAAACCGAATCAGTTACAGTGGAAACATTTATCTTAGAACAAATGACTGAAGATATGACAGTGTCGTTACAAGTGTATTACACTGAGCAGTGTATGTACTACAAATAATTACACCAACACTGAAACAAGGAAAGTATTTTTAATTCATTTTGATATGAGAATAGTTAAGCCAGGCCCTTCTGTCATAGGATGGATCATTTTCATAAACCTGATTTCAGCTGTTTTGCCTTTATAGATAGTTTTGTGTTCACAATTTTCATATAAATTAAAGACTTAAAAACGATTTTTCTCTTGATTTGGAAATGAAAGAGAAAGCTGACAAAAAAGGAAGGTATAAGCAGTAATTTTACCCTCATTAATGCGGTCATGTGCATGTTGTGTAACTGTGTGTGGCAGTCTTGCACGGTTAATGATTCTACATGCGGCTTCATGTCATGTCTCTCCTCACTACTGCCCACTGTGATCTGTTCCCGTGACAACCAGGTAGAAAAACACACAGGTCCACTCCCTCATTCTAGCGATGGATCTAACGATAAAATAGAAGTTTACAGGAATCATTTTACAGTCCTGCCAAAGAAACTCAAACACATCCAAATAAAAGCAGAGATACAATCATCTATAAACAACAGAACAAATGGATGGAAAAAGAAGAAAGCAGGAATTGCACAAATGTGTACATTGTTTTTGTTCATTAACCATGATAATAACGCTTTAAGGGATTTCTGTGTATTTTCTTGAACAAAGCAAAAGAGAGAAGCATTTGATTTTATCGTATATGTTTGAGTGCGTGCTTTCTGCAGTGTGCAAATAAAAAAGAAAACCAATCATTAAAAAAATCAATCATTGTGGATCAAATTGAGCGAGTCTGATCAATTTTAGTTAATACTGACCTATACAAATCAGTTATAGAATAATGTTTATGTAACAACAGACAACAGTGTGTGTTCTGCACACATGTATAATGATATAAAATACGTATAATGAAAATTACAGTTCTACACAAATGTAACAAATAAGATTTATTAAGTAATATAGATCATAACTTATAACATATAGAATATATAAGTTATACATCTTTTCCACATGGGAATTACTGGTAGTTCATTTTTTATTATTTTTTTAATTACTATCTAATTTGAGCATGATTTGGGGTTTGTGAAGGCATTATTAGAAAATAACACAAAGGCAGTTTAATTCTGTGTTTAAAACGAACTCAATTACAATTGTTACTGGTAATTCATTATTATTTTTTAAATTACTATTTAATTTGAACATGACTTGGGGTTTGTAAAGGCATCATTAGAAAATAACACAAAGGCAATTCTGTGTTTAAAACAAACCCAATTACAATTGTTACTGGTAATTCATTATTATGCCCTTTTAAGAAAATAACACAAAGACGATTTAATTATGTGTAAAAAAAAAAATAATAATAATAAATTACAATCGTTTAAAATATCAAAACTGGCTGTTTATTCATTGTTTTAAAACAATTACTTTGTAAACATTTATTATTCAGTCTTTTGTAGTCAGATAATACAGAACTGCTTGAATGGGAAGGCTGGTAATTATGTAAATTTGAAGTACATTACAGGGAAATTCAAAAGAATACTTGTTTTCACTGCTGTAAATATCCTGAAATCCTCTATTTGCAACTTCCACGTTCAAGCGCATGGAAAGAGGATGATTAGCGCTGGTGTGAGTCTGTCTCTGTGTGTGGCTGAGAGAGGATTCACATTCACACACAGCAGGAACGATCCAGTGAGATGCAATCAAAACTTGAAATGACGCTTTGCATTTTTCTGTTCACATTCGAGTTTTACCGTGCATTAGTTGCTGAGTGTCAAGCATTCTGACTGGTTAAAGACCCTTGTTGTAGGTCAGGATCTGGCACTCTGTCGCAGCAGCGATCTCTGGCTCGAGCTCCGACACGTGGATCTGAGAGACAGGAAACAGGTGCGGTCAAAATATAACAAATAAGCGCAAATAACCTTATACGTGGACAGCATTTAGAGCTTCATTAACCTCTAACTATGAGGTTCACTGAATGTAGCTTTAGTGGAAAGACTGTAACATTCAATTTCCTCGTATACGATTCCTCTGTTTTGATTACGGAGTGTTTTTATTTTTATACTGACACTAAGATTCAGATCTTTTGGCTACAGCGAGGTAACCATTCACAGCAATCATTAAGTCATTAAGATGTTTAAAATGTTTCATCAAATGAGAATTAAAAGTGTGCCATGTCTTTCCAGCCTCGAGCATTTTTCACAGTCAAAACTGACACTTCAGCCATCATAAAAAGCTAAAATGAAGCAGCGAGCACTGGTAAATATCCAAACCAGGGCCAAAACTTGCAATATTTTGCTCAGAAACAGATGGCGATGAGTGTGTGAGTGTGTGAGGCAGAATCTGAAACAGACATCCTGTGGGGTGTGAAAAGGTGGGGGGGACAGGAGTGGAGTTTTTTGGGAGCGTTCGTCTGGAACCCTCGGAAAAGTGTAAAGAGGGAGCGAGAGAGTGAGAGGAGAGGAGGAGGGGAGGGGTGGGAGAGGAATAGAAGTAGTTGGCAGCACATATGTCTGCGGTTCAGTAACCATATGGATGAACAGCTTAATAAACACCATTTTAAACCATAACCGTCTTCACGGCAGACAAAGAGAAGGGGACGGAGAGAAAGTGCGAGCGGATGGAGGGAGGCGTGTGGAGTGCTCACCTGACTGTTTTGGGGGAACAGGCTGATGGCAACAGGCAGCGCTAGGCCGAACGCGCAGAGACACACCATGCTGTGAACAGGCAGCCCGAGACGAGGGCGCTTCTGCAGCAGAGGGAGCCTAACGTACAAACACCCACAAAAATGCATACGTTATTGGCAAGGCCTTGAGGATTCCCGCCATTTTTCTTATCAAAGGCGCTCGCTGACACTTTTGAACTGCTGTGCGTGATTGCTCCCTGACACCTCCCCCTCCCTCCCTGGCCGCAGTGCGTGTGGGGGGTTGTGGGATAGCGTGCTCTGCAGGAGTCCTCCAGAGTAGTCCTGCTTTAATGAAGGCAGCGACTGCCTAATGATGACTTCATCAACACATACGCATGATGAGCTTTAATTGGCCACCAGAAACTCTCTCTCTCTGTGTGTGTATGTTTGGGAGAGAAACGGAACGGGGGAAAGGATCAAAGTATGTTAAAGACCTTTTATCGTGTCCGTCAACTGCTCTAAATAAATCCACACACTCATCCGTCACTCTCCTGCGAAGAGGTCAAAGCTGAACTCAACAGTTGCTGCCTTTAAACCACACAAATCCTATGATATTACGGATGCGCGATATTTTATTTGAATTATTTCAAAAAAATAAAGAATTACTAAAATATAAAATCCATTTAGTTTACTAAAGATTATATATAAAAGTGTTATTAAATTAAATATCTAAATGTAAAAATGAGGGTAAAAGGCAATTAAAATGTAATCAAATAATTGAAGCCTTTATTTATAAAGGTAATCATAACGTAATGCATTATATATTTTCACAAATAATTGTAATCAAAGTTAAAATGCATTATAATATTTGCAGATTGCTTGTTTGTCATGTACTTTAATGCATTAAAGATGCAACAATGAATAGATACGTATTATATTATATTTACAATTATTCATGAGAACAATGAGAAGGTATATTTAAAGGCATAATTATTGCATTAAAAATACTTTTATAATGCACTATATAGAAATGTTTCAAGTAAAGTGCTACTACTTTTTTATATTAGACTGAAAAAAATGATACTACATTTTTTAAGGTAAGTGGTTGCGAAATTTATTTTAGCTACATTTAAATAAATTTTTTTTTGAAAATTAGTCAGCTAAATTTGTTTATTTAAATGTAGCTAAAATACATTGATTGCAACCACTTACCTTAAAGAAATGTAATTAAATTCATACATTTTTTAATTTTGTAAAATTTCAATCAGCTAATAAGCATCGTAGTTATATTTGCTTGGTTATGTCTAAAGCTCATTTAAATTTCCTCGAGAACATTTCATGTGTCTTGCAAGACAGTCTGAAACCACTTTCATACTTTAATGCAAAAGCGCCGTCACTGACTGTTCAGCAAATCAGCTGTCTTCATTTTCGGACACAGCTAGAGAGACAGGTGAAAGGTTTAAGCACCACACATACATCACACAGACTCCTCTCAGCGCTCTAATTAATCAAGGATAGCCCTGGCCCTCAGCCCCACCCTCAAAGCAGTGACCCTCCTGCAGCCCTGTTCTTGCTCCATTGAGAGCCAGTGAGGGTGAGCTGAAAGGCAGCATAGCACAGGACAACTCACCATTTACTGCCACTCACACACAGACACACACACATAGCTGCACACACCTGCAAATCAGAGCAGGAAGAATTTGAGGAGGTTGCGACATAGTCTAGCAGTAATAAAACCCATCGGATCCTGGTGAAGAGTCCATCCCACTCTTCAACAGAATGTGCATTTTGCATTTAAAAATTTGATATAAAAAGTTTGAAAAATTTTATCCTAAAACTTCTTTCTAAACTAAAGTTTAAATACGAGAAAATCAGATTTTGAAGGTGGACTTTTGGTCTCCAATGCCACATATAGACATGACATCTCATGTTGTCATCATATTAAATTTGTATCATTTCTTTTCCTCAGTGAACCAAAAAAGGAGACCGATTAAACATTTTGGGTTCAGTAAAATTAGTTAATGTTTTTGAAAGACGTCTCTCACCAAGGCTGCATATGTCTGATTCAGTAAAACAGTAATTTTGTGAAATAGTATGAAATTTAAAATAAGTGTTTTCCATATTTTAAAATTACATTTATTCCTGTGACTGCATAGCTCAATTTTTACACCAGTTTTCAGTGTCACATGATCCTTCAGAAATGTAAAATGTCACTTTTGATCAATTTAATGCTTCCTTGCTGAATAAAAAAAAAAATGTACTGGCCCCTTTAAATTGTGGCACATTTAGTAAAAGGTTGACATTAGTCCATGCTATCTGTGCACTTTATTTTGTAGTCATACGATTTCTGTAAGGAAAAGGCTGAAATTGAAGCTATGATTCACTGATAGATCTCATATCCAATCATGGTGTGCCTATGCCACCATTTAATTCTAAGCATATTCAAATTGCACAACTTCAGAAAACACTGGACCAATATATACCACTGTCATATTTTGAACTTGACAGCCAAACATCTCCTTGTCTATGCAGGGATAAAAAATAAAAATTTGGTTATATGAAGGATACATAAAAAGTTGTGATCATATCAAATTGTGAAATACAAATATACCAGGACATATGGTGCACATGGGTGTGTGATTTCTGAGGTNGGGATACATAAAAAGTTGTGATCATATCAAACTGTGAAATACAAATACACCAGGACATATGGTGCACATGGGTGTGTGATTTCTGAGGTAAACTGTGTGAAGGTGCTGTAAAAATAACTCAAGTCTGAAATTCACAAGAACTCGTCTGACCTCTCCAGCATGGCCATTATTAAAGGCGGCAGCAGGAGAACAGGCATGGGCAGCACGACACGAGTCAGGGATGTCTCCATCAGAGCCTGAACAAAAACACATTTATCAGACCAGAACTCACAATAGGACTACACAAAAGCTGCCAGTAACCTTTCACCTCACACGTGCAGTACTCACATGCCTGGCAGCCAGCTTTGAGGTGCCCACCACATTGCCTTTGTCGTCCAGTACGCTGATGCCCTCTGACAGCTCAGTGTGGCGCATCAGCAAAACATTACACACGTTGGCACTTGCTAAATGAAGGGAGAGCTGCAGTTAGAAAACACGACTTGATCACAAACACAATTCCATCTGACGTGTGACTACTTGGATCCAGTGAGAGAGAAACATGAGAATTTGTATAACTTCTATATCACATCACAAATTTTATAGACAGTTTGCTAGATTGTGGGTGATGCATCTTACTGCAATCTCCCATATATATATATATATATATATATAATCTCCCAATAAAATTACTACAGAACGAACACAATACAATAGTAATAACCTGTGAGAGTGTCACCGCCTGTGGATATTAAAATAAAAGCAATCAAAACTGGAAAACATTCTTGATCTGTAATGTCGGTGCTAAGAGGGGTTAACTGGATATGAAACAAATAGTTTCATATGGTCATGTCAAAGTGCACACGTGAATTACAAGCGGAAAAATGATTAGAATAATGATTTACTTCCTGGCATTATCATCTGTGGCATGTGGTGAGATTGGTGTGGGTGTGTGTGAGAGAGAGAGAAAAACAGAGAAATAAAGAGAGCCTGAAGCATTTTTAATTTACAGGCCTTGTGTTGTGAGTTATCAGTGTTCAGTGCTGCAGTGTTGTGGGGCTGAGTTAATTGGCTGAGTAAATAGCTATTCACCTCTGAGGGGTTCAGACCCAGGCCAATTAAACACACACACACACACACACACACACACATACAGAAAGAGAATCAAAAATGGAGAACAAATTCACATAAACAATAGCATACTGAATTTTATATGAAGGAGGTCCTGCTTTAGGTCACCCATAGAGGCAAAAACCATTATGAAAATATCTTTACAGAGGCGCTAAATTCAAGATGTCGTTTTGAGGTTAACCAAAAAAAAAAAATTATTTGCATTTTACTTAAAATGCATATAAATGCTAATAATGCAAAATCAAATCAAAGGCAAATTTCAAACACTTTGTCGTTCCATTAGCTGCATTTAATTGCCTTTTATAACTTAACACTAAAAAACAACAACAACATGGCGGCCTGGAGACAGGCAACTCGGTGCTAACACAGAGAGCACTTTAGGCCTAATTAACCAATTAGAGAGCGGCAGCCGAGAGCTAACAAGGTCCCGTTACCCCTGCCCAGAGAGGTGAGGGGGAACCTGCTGATTTAATTAAAGGGGTGGGGTGGGGGACGAAAACAATTTAATTACAGCCAAGCATCCCCAAGGCATTGTGGGACAGTCTCCCTCAGCCCCTCTGGACCTGTTTGAGCCTCAGAACGCTAATGGAACACTGAGATAACATTTCAGCGGCAGCCCCCTCTGACAACAGGATCAGTCAAAACACAACGCGCTAATATACAACAATAAACAAACGCTTGCGGTTTAATGAAATCTGAACAAATGCTCATTTAGAAATTGAGTGTCATTACAAATGCAAAGACGTGAGCTTTCAGACAGCAAAAGAGCTGACTGAAAACTGTTGGCATTAATTAATATCGTGCATTACTCAATCGTTTTATGCTTTAATAATCAGCAATTTAGCAAGACCGCATGATGGGATGCTTGATTTCTGTCATAAATACAACAGGGCAGATTAAGCGGTGCATGCCAGAAAATCAACACATATACATAAACATGCTGTCACACACATGCACATACCAACAGCAGGGAACGGGATGAACCTCTGGACCAGGATTCTTGTAGCTGGACTGAAACGCTCTGCTCTTTTAATAAGAAGATTCAGCCCCACCTGTGCACACATTCA
>SCHK01297175.1:0-10551 GCA_004124795.1 Poropuntius huangchuchieni
AACTAATGTTAACTAATGAACCTTATTGTAAAGTTTTACCAATATATTTCATATAAATGTAAAATATCTTTCTTAAATATATATGTGTGTGTGTATTTATATATACTAGTGCTGTCAAACGATTAATCGCATCAAAAATAAATGTTTTTGTTTACATAATATATATATGTGTATATTTCAGAAAAATGTTTATATATTAAATATAATTATTTCTAATATACATACATACATGGAAATACATGTAAATATTTTCAAAATATAAACTGTACGTGTGTATTTCTATATACATAATAAATATAGACTGAACACATATTATGCAAACAAAAACTTTATTTTGGATGGGATTAATCACGATTAATCATTTGACAGCACTAATAATAAAAATACACAGTACACACACATATATTATGTAAACAAAAACTTTTATTTTAGATGCAATTAATCGTGATTAATTGTTTGACAGCGCTAATAAAAAGTTGTATTTCATATGCAGTTGAAACATTTTTAATACATTTTATTATAATAGTAGAACTTTCACTTAAAATGTTGTATGAATGAAAGTCAAACCACCAGTCTGTAAACTGATTAACTGGGGAACAACTTTACTTACTTTATTTAGTTTACTTTTATTTTAGATTTTCTTTGCTAGGGCTACTACTTTTTTCTTTTTTTTTTCAGTAGTAAAATTGCATCTCAGGCTTTTGCATCTGAACTCTTCATATTGCAATTGAATAAATTATATAAATAATTTGCCGAAGTTTTACTTTGACGTGCAAAGGAGAAAAAAGCTTTTCTCGTGTGATCTCTCAGTTATAGATGTTTTAATCATTCACAAATCTATTTGAAATATATTACTAAAAAAGTAAATAAATAGTCTAAGGTCCCGGAAACGATTCTACTTGGGGGCGCTACATTCCAGGCGTACAGAATGAATCAAAGACTGTAACGAATGCACGAGGACTTTTAAACTCTTAACTTTAACTCTTACATAACATAACCCGCAACCCCTGCCTACTTTTCTACGTACTGGGTCCGTTCTGATTGCCTTTTTAAAAGCACCTCTAGCAATACAGGAGACACTTTGACGCCGAGCGACACGTGAAATAAAGTTGCTGACAGGACACCTCGCAATGCGTCAGCTGACTGCAGAGGATCTGAAGACCCTGGAAGTAGATCTTAAAAACTACTTTCCACAGTCGCTGCAGGTTTGAAAGCGTTTATTGAGTTAATAAAGTAGCTCACTTTGCAATGGTCATGTTACCTTTAAAATGCATAGAATGCTCTACACGCCAATTAACTGTCACTGATAGCAGTAAGTCATTATTTGTGGCGCTTTAATGTTCTGTTGGATTTTACAAACATTTATTATTCTTTTTCTGTCCTGAATATATACAGGTGTATGGGTGCATTGTCCAACTCAACAGGAATGGACAGAGAGCCGATCCTGTTCGTGTGCTTGTTGACCAGTGGCCAGAGTTCAGTGTTTTACTTTTTAAACCAGAATTCCGTGAGGTATCAGGAATATTGCGAAATTTAAATGCTTGTTTGAATGTTTGACAGTGATTTGAGAGATTCAACAATCCAATTTAATTTTAGAAGGGAGACTTTTTCAAAGACTTGACTGTGTTTTCAAAAAACGATGTCTACCTCAGAGACCTGCTGACACATTCAGATGTCATTGATTGGAAGATGTTTATTTGCTTGGGTACTTGCATCTCCATTTTGTAAGTTTTTTATGTAAGTATGAATCTCTGAAAATCTTTAAGGTCTCAAACACCTGTTTCTTTGTAAACTGTCTTAAGCCGCTGAGCTTCATCATGAGAAGATGCTGGAAGTCGTGGCAATGAACAGAGGTGTACCTATGAAAAAAGAAGCTGTGTGCTACATGTTGGTTCTTCGGGATCCATCAATACTCTTACACGTTGATAGGTGAAGTGTATGAACTGTAATCATTAACATCACACTTCAGACACCATTTTATAACAGGTCATAGTTTAAGCCAAGGTACATTGCAGTAATATGTCACTGACTGCAAGCACTGTAACTGAAACGTAAAAGTAATGGCTGTTCATTGTATTTACCTTGTATTTACTTTTACTCTTTTACATTTTTTATTTTTTGCTGCCAAAAAAAAAAATGTAGTGGACATAATTACATAATGGTAAATGGGGTTTCAAAAATAACACATTTTTGGGGTACAGTCTACAAAAAAAGCCATGATAAAGTAGTCTTTGATCATGCAAAACCTAATAAAATTGTATCTGCAAATATTGTAACCAGAGATTTTTTTTTTTTTTATATATTTGTATTATGTAAAATAAACTGTGCATAATTTAGAGGTGAATATTGTCTAATACTGTGAAATCTCCTCAAAATACTAAATATTTAATAAGTTTATTCTTTTCTGTTTTGACTTTTTTTTTCTTTTCCCCACAGTTCATCACTGAAGCTGTCTTCTCTCAACGAGTCTCATCTTGAGCTAGTCAACCGTAGCTGGAAGTTTGGCTGTGAAGACAGCAAACTAATGATTAAGAATATGATTTTGAACTTCCCCTCTTGTTGTGTCCTGGACTCAGATGATCAACCGGTAGCATGGATTTTAACTTATACTTCTTGTGCACTGGGAATGCTGTACACACTTCCAGAACACAGAGGAAAAGGCTATGCAAAAGCACTGGTCACCATTATGTCAAAGAGACTCCACTATCAGGGTTATCCGGTGTACTGTTTTATAGAGGAAGAGAACCATTTATCCTACAGCCTCTTCACAAGCCTGGGTTTTACAAAAGAACCAGATTACAGGGCAGCATGGTTTGTCTTTAATGACTTGTAATTGGGTGCCATCAGAGCAGCCAATTACAACTGTTTAGCTGTTTAGTACAATCTGTTTTTATTTACTTTTAAAAATGTCCACAAGGCCACTATCAACAACAAAAATATTTGATTAACTTTAATAAATCCATGAATAAAATATGTAAAACACAACTGTTTATTTATTTGTATCAAATATAAAACATTTACAGTCGAGCTACACATTGTGTAGGACCAGATAGATTTGTCATACCAGTTAAAGGCATCTTATTTTTCTGCATATTCTTCAAGTCGAAGCAGCCATTTCTTCCAGAATAGCATAATCTTCTCTGAGTTCAGGAAGTGAGCATGTGCGGGTGATCCATCTTTGTAGGCCACCACAATTAAACCGTTGTCTACCTGTACATAAATGAGATAAGATGAAAGACTTAAATGAAGAATACAATGTATGCATTTAAAAGATGCTTTTATCTAAAGCAACTTATAAAAGAGGAACAAAAGCAATGTGTCAAGCAGCCAATACTAATCATAATATAGAATGCCTGGTTTATTTGACAGGTAGATTAGGAAGCAAGCTAGAGAAGAAAAGAAAACTTCAACAATCAATTTGTAATACCTAGTATTACAATCCATCACAGATGATTCGTAAACAAATGGTCAGAGAAAAATGCATCCACCAGACATTACCACATGACCACTTATGAATGGGTTTTGAGGACAGCCATTTCATTACTATACACATTAACATTCAAAAGAACTATATCTACTATAATGTATTTTTGATGTAATTTAGTCTTGTGATAGCAAAGCTGAATTTTCATCAGCCATTACTTCAGTCTTCAGTGTCACATGATCCTTCAGAAATCATTCTAATATGCTGGTTTTGTGCCTAAGAAACATTTCTAATTATTATCAAAACTGAATTTTGATAACCGTATTTCTGTGTGTAAACTGAGATAGAATTTTTTTCAGGATATTTTGATAAAGGACAGCATTTATTATTCTTTCATAACATTAGAAATGTATTTTCTTTCTCATTCAATTGCTGAATAAAAGTATTAATTTTTCTTACTGACCCTAAACATTTGTACAGTAGTTTTTGTGTAGACTTCAGACTTTAATACCAGGTGTAAAATGTGTTGGAGTGATGTTTACCTGGTAGTTGTAGTTGTGGTCACTGTTCAAAGCTCCAATGTACGCAACTATTTGCAATGGATTGTCGTAAGTGTGCCGAAGTAAGGGCTTAGGCTTCTCTGAGGTCTTCCAGTCAATGACACACAGTGAACCTCTGTATGAAAGAAGATAAGATTAAAAATTCAACATGACAAACAAAACTCTATGATCTAAGAATATGAATCTCACCTGTATTCAGCAACGCAATCTACAATGCCAAGGTACTGTAATGCAGAATGATGCACAGCACTCTCAATAGCTCTCACTCCTGTTATATCATTCAACACATTAGATACACTCTCTATATATCCAGACACTTCTGCTGGACACTCATGGTCCTCCTTAGAAGGGGTTTCCTGGGTGAAAGTGTCCTCAATGGCAGCATGGAACAGCTTTCCTTGTCTGAAAATGTCTAACACATCACACAGATGAATTAGAAGGTGTTATTCTTTTAAAAAGCGATAATTGAAGAATAATAATTATTTTTACTCAAGCTGTATTCTTGAAACCCTTCCTCTCCGAGTTCAGCAATCATCCTTCTCTTCCATCTTTCCAGGTAAAAGGCTTGGTCAGGAGGCATGGTCTTCTGAAGGATTCGGGTCACACTCGGTATAGATATCTTATTAGAGTCTCTGTTTAATTTTATACGAGCCAAAGGTCCCGGCACATACTCCGACTGACCTTTGGCCTCATTTAACAGTGGATGCAGGTTTTTAGGTACTTTGGGCTGTTCTGAAGGCGGCCTGGATCTTATTATAGGTCCGTACAGCTGACCGTCCTCATCCTCGATGCTATTAGGGGTCTGGGAGCTGGTTTTTGACGACAACACCTCTCGCACCAGAGATGAGTACCGCTCTGTGTCCACTGTGCTGTACTGACTCACCTTTTTGGGTGCTCTCCATTGACAGCTGGTTGAAAAGTTGTCCACACGCGAGAACTGACCAGAGGGGAAGCCTATTGATCTTACGCACTTGCATTGTATCACTAGCTTCCATACTTGCATTGTAATCGCCATACGTGACGTTCTTATTCCGTTTCTGTAGTAATTGTTGCGGCTATTTGCGCATACTTTGCAAAACGGACAGATAAACTAAAATAAATAAAACAAAAAGTTTTGGAGTGGATTAGTGATCATGAGGTTGCTGCGTTCCGGTTTCAAATAAAGCGCAATTTGAACTGGATCTACTGGGGAATTATGGGAATTGTAGTTTGAACTGCACCGAAAGTAAGTTTAACACGTTCCCGTAAAACACCATTTCCCAAAATGCATCTTTTTGGTATAGGCTCTAAAAATAGCCTAGATTTTTATTCACAGCCAGAGCATACGTTATGTATAAATATGTGTATAGGCTCACATTTCCAAATTAAACAATTGTATTGAAATCTGTCGAAGCTTTTCAACACGTTACTACCACCTGGTGGTCAAAACTCTAAGCAACCGTACACAATAGCTTCTCAAACGTCATGACATATTGTTAATATAGTAGTTAAATAATTTTGTAGGTTTGTAAATTGGGTATGTAATAAGTTTTCCCCTCTTTTCACAGAGTTTTGTCAAAGATTCAACCAATTAAAGTTTTAAAGACTTTTATTTTGACGTGCTTCCAGAAAAATATTCGAGCCGGATGTGAACAGTGACAGGCGAAAGTGGAGAGTGAAGAGGAGCGAGCTGTTGAAAAGTTAAAAGTACAGTTTAATGTACAACCCAGAGACGATAAAATAAGCGAAATATTTTCTGAACATGACAACTATCTCAGAGGACAGTGATAAGGAGAAGGTAAGTGTTGTCACATCTCTCTATTGTAAAGATAAAGCTTATTAATTGATGTTTTAAGCAATCATTTTGCTCGCTTGCATACTAACCGCCCAGCTCTGTTTGCACTTTATAGTGAGTAATCGTCAGTTGTCACACTCACTCATAGCATTAACTCTTTACTAGCTGTTCCTCAATAATAATATATCTATCTATCTATCTATCTATCTATCTGTTTATCTATCTGTCTGTCTAACAATCATTACATTGTTTTATTTGTCAGTGTAATTATACTTTAGTGATATTGGCCAATACGTTAGTTGTATTTGTTTCGTAGTTGTATTGTACTTGCTTTTCTCTTTTCTGCAGAATTAAATGATTTGAGGAAATTTCTCTGTTTCTGAACTCTTTTCCAAACTACTTTTACAATTTGTAGGATAGGTGACTGAATAAGTTTGCTAACTTGGTTTTTGAGCAGAGCCCATGAGTTCATAAGCATAGACAGCAGAATAAAATATTTTAGCATTTTTTCCACAAAAACTGTTCAAAAACAGACTCTACGTGACATAACTTTAGTTCTCAGTCTTTTGCAAAGCTCCTTTTCGATATGTCACAAGATGATTAGGTTTTCATCAAATCATGTTTTTATATAGATGCGCTCTGTATCAGTTGACTTGAACAATGATGCATCTCTCGTTATTGATATCCCGGATGCCCTCTGTGAACGTGACAAAGTCAAATTTACCGTCCATACTAAGGTGAGACAACAGATCATATTTATAATCATTCAAATAAGTCAGCAACTTGCACACATTCATGTATTTCATAGTGTAGTAGTGGAGAACAGTATGCTTTTGACTCATAGTATTGATTTGCTCTTCACTTCCTCTCAGACCACGCTTAGTTCCTTTCAGAAGCCGGAATTTTCTGTGCCACGACAGCATGAAGATTTCATCTGGCTTCATGACACAATCGTGGAGACTGAGGAGTATGCTGGCCTCATTGTAAGTTTAAAACCCATATTCATATTGTCTAGATTTATGAAAGCTCATCATCAGCAACAGGCATTCTGTCGGCCAACATGGAAACCACAAAGTTTCTCTACTGACCATCTGTCTGCATTGTAGACTGTTGGAATAGCCAAAAAGTCTTACACTGAATGGAATTGTCTCGCATTTATCATATTCCTTAGATTCCTCCTGCCCCACCAAAACCTGACTTTGAGGGTCCCCGGGAGAAGATGCATAAATTGGGAGAGGGGGAATCGAGCATGACAAAGGAGGACTATGCCAAAATGAAGCAGGAACTTGAGGCGTGAGTTTAAATCTAAATTAAATTTGTATATTTTTCCTCTTTCTTGTACATCAATTGACATGTATACATTTAAAACATTGTATCCTTTCAGGGAATATCTTGCTGTTTTCAAGAAGACTGTGCAGGTTCATGAAGTTTTTCTTCAGAGACTCTCCTTCCACCCCATCTTCAGAAAGGACAGAAACTTCCAGATATTCCTGGAATATGACCAGGATGTGAGTCTTCCGTTTTGTCTTGGCCAGTCCTATTCTTCCCAGACCAGGAAACAGAGAGACAGTGAGAGGGACTGTTGGCATTGCTTATTTCCTGCGAAGCTGCACTGTTGGCAGTTTATAGACAAATGGAGAGAGAGAGTGGAGGATGAGTGCAGAAGATACAGGGGGAGGAGATGAGAGGATATTACTCTGAGGGCCACTTCCTGCTTAGTTCAGCGCAAAAACTGTCTCTGACTGGACAACTGTTTTTGCTGATATAAATATATATATATATATAGAGAGAGAGAGAGAGAGAGAGAGAAAAAGTCTATTTAAACTCAAAAAGCCAAAAATCCGTAAGTCTTGTAGTGCACTAATAAGTGTCAGTTATACTGATAACAAAGACAAGTGACCTCCTTGGATCTCAGCCAGTGGCGATAAAGAGTGTGCACTCTGGTTCTGCCTTCTTATTGGTTCATATTGTGCTTGACTCTGTAATCCTCTTCTTATTTGTTGTTTAGCTCACAGTGAGGAGAAAAAATGCCAAGGAAATGTTTGGAGGGTTCTTTAAGAACATGGTAAAGAGTGCTGATGAGGTCCTCATCTCAGGGGTCAAGGTCAGTGTGTCAGTCAACTCTCTATGGGTGTGTTTTTATTGATATCAACACAAGGCAGCAGTGTTCTGTCTCATGGCTTGATATGTCAGTTTTTTAACTTTCTTTTTGCAGGAAGTTGATGAGTTTTTTGAACAGGAGAAGACTTTTCTGTTGGATTATTCCATTAAAATCAAAGATGCCACTGCTAAGGCTGAGAAAATGACGCGTTCACACAAAAGTGAGACCATTTTATCCTAATGAATCAACTGGCTGCAAGTATTTTGGCTCTTTGTTAATGCTAAGAAACATTCTTATTCACAAAAAGATTGTCTTTCTTTTCTAAGATGTTGCTGATGATTATAACCACATTTCTGGGGCTATGAACAGCATTGCTGCAGACAACAACACTGCCTTTAAAAAGTGAGAAATATTTCATATTGCTTTCAGTAAAAACACCATTTAGTGAGAACTAATAAATGTATGGTTTGTTAAAGGGCATACTTAATTGATATTCAAATGAAACTAGCTCCTTAGTGTAGTTAGTAGTTGTTAACAGTCAGTATTGTTATCTACACTGTCTGGCCAAGTTGCCATTTGGATTTAAATAAGCAAATAATAAAGAGTCACGAATTAGATTGTTATTGCAGTGATTAATATGTTTCTGGCGTGTTGTATGTTTAGCAACAATTCTTTTAACGTTTACTGATGCAGTGCGTAGCTTTTTATTTCTCAATCATCCATGCTGGAAGACGCACTTATGTCCATATTACAGGATGACAATGTCAAGATTCATTGGGCACAAATTGTGGAATAGGGGTTCAGTAAGCATGAGGAATCATTTTCACGTATGAACTGGCAACTACTGAAAGTTTTTGGGATGTACTGGAAATAGTGTTGTGATGCATAACATTGTCGAAACAATACCACAATAAGTATTACCAAATCTGAAGGTCCAATGAAACCTTCACAATTTGAACCTGGCTATATATAAATTGACACATTTAAGTCAGAAAAATTTTAAACAACAGCAGTAATTTTAAACAACAGTTTTTTTTTTTAACTAAATCTTTTTTCTCCTTCCAGGCACTTAGAAAAATGTTCTGAAGTGTTTGAAAAGCTTAGAGTAAGTATCTGTATAGGATCTATCTTGCCAACCTAATTTTTATTTACTTTCATAGGATCATAAGTGTGTGTGTGTGTGTGTGTGTGTGTGTGTGTGTTGCAGAAATTGGAGGACAGGGTGGCATCGGATCAGGAGCTCAAGCTGACTGAGTTGTTGAGATACTACACAAGGGACATCCAGGCTGCCAAGGTGACATCTTCCTGTTTGTTATTTCAGTTGTGTAACACTACATTGGTTACGTACAATGGATTGTATAATTCAACCAAATGTATTAGATTGTATGTTTTATAATTATTTCCAGAATGGGGTCATTGTAGAATGGAAAATTCACATTTTTGCCCACCAGACTTGAATGCCCCGGTTTTACCAGCTGCCTAGATTTTTTTTTACCAGTCAATAAAACATGAACATTGTTTTTCAAGTGCACATTACAGGTTCTAACAGCAACAGAATTTCTTTTTAATCTAAAACCATTATATACTGTTGCTTTGCCTGCAACTTTTTAAAAAGTACCTGCATTTGGCTGACCACGCTGGGTCATTGTTCAATAACAACACTAACAACAGTCGATTTATCCTGATTATAGGTTGATCAATAATGCATTCCATTCCTTCCATTAGGACCTGTTATATAGACGTGCACGGGCACTTGCCGATTACGAGAACTCCAATAAAGCTCTTGACAAGGCTCGTCTGAAGGGTAAAGACATCCCACAGGCTGAGGAAAACCAGAAGCAGTGTCTGCAGAAGTTTGACAAGCTCTCCGAGTCTGGCAAGAAAGGTGGTGTACAATCAAAACTTAATTTTATTTAACAGTCTAATAACCTTGATGAATTACTCTGATGATCTGAGTTTATAGTATATGAGGTAGGGCTGCACGATATATTGCATGCGGTAGTCATGCACATCTCATCAGTAAAGCCGGTTTGTTGATTAAAAATAAATCTCTATCACCTGTTTTGAGATGGAGCGGCATTTAATACACAGGGCCGTAGTTCACTGACAAGCTACACAATATCACGTTCACTATTGCATGCGATGCATCTGCGATAGTGAGCATGAATTGCAAGATGCGCATGACTATCGCATGCAGTATATTGTGCAGCCCTAATATGAAGAGTTAAGATGGTGATTATAGATCTGAGCTGGTAGCCAAAAGATTGTAGGATTGTAAATCCTGCAAGGAGCTATATGTGAACTATTACCATTGTGCCTGGTAAGACGGTCAATTACAAAGAAATTTTGAAAAATCATCAAAGTGGTTTAATTATCAGTTTTGTGTGAACCCTTCCTTATTTAGTAACATTGATTTCTTTTGTTTGTAGAGCTCACCAGCTTCAAGGCGAGGCGTGTAGTAGCCTTCCGTAAGAACTTGATCGAGATGACTGAGCTGGAAATAAAACATGCCAAGGTGAGGAGGTTGAAATGTTGTGTGTATTATTACATGTTTACTTGGCAGTGTTCAGGCTCTCATGGAAAACATGGTAATATGAGAGAATTTTAAAAATGTGCTTTCCAGGACTGGAAATGTCTATATTTAAATTTCTGTACTAGGGATGCTCATTTCGGTTAATTTTCCTGACCGACA
>SCHK01297245.1:0-11481 GCA_004124795.1 Poropuntius huangchuchieni
TTGTTTAAAGTCCCGCCCCTCACCTCAGTGCCGGGTTGAATAGTAAACAGTGGCTCGTGTTTACTGATTATCAATTTTAGCCAGAGTAGGCTATGGCCTCGCCCCCTTCGTTGTGTGTTCCCGGGGGCAGGGTTTATTTGGGTCCATGACATATGGGACCCGGGAAGTAGCTCGTCGTAGTCCTATATGAGTCGTTTTTGTAGGCATTAAACTTCCGGAATTTTAAAAGACATATCTCCGTTTGCATTGAACTTTCAGTGCTGCAACTTTGCAGATATTTTTTATGCTCAAACAGCAACATTACACACTAACTACCATTAAAAAAATGAAATCACAATCAACCACCCCTTTAAGGTGACAGTTGCAGGGAATCACATTTTTATAGTTTAATAAACATCTAAAGCTGATTAGATTACAGAAAAATCCCAATGTAGACCATAACGTAAATACTTATTTTATATATAATACATGTTACATATTGATACTTTTCTAGTTCTGGAATTAATAAAGTCAATATAGTTTGTCTCTCTCTCTAATCTATGAGTTTGAGGCTCCTTTTTTTTGTTTTTGTTTTTTGAGAAAACACATTTCTGACTTATTTTTCCCAAACTGCAATAACCGTAAATATATCCCACTGTGGCTTACACAGTGAGACTGAGTGCATTAGCTGAATGATCTTGTTTCCCAATGCTATTAAACCAGATGATGTCTTTTCTATGTCTTTGGTGTTTTTATTGTCTCTCTCTGTATCTATCTCACTCTCGCCTTCCCTTCCTCTCTGTTTATAGTCGCTGTGAGAGTGTATAGATCTGAAGAGCCAGTCTACACAATGTGTTCAGTAAACTGTTATGATGAATGAATGGAAAATGTTAGCTGGATTGCTTATTTTTATTAATGGTAATACTTTCTTTCTCTATCTGTCTTTCTCACACATACAAATTCACACATATACATACAGCCCTTTCTCTGTGACATTCATAACACATGTGGCTGTGTGAATAAGCATAAATAACATAAGCAATGCTTTGTGAGTTCATGCGTTTGTGTTATGGTTAAGAGCAATGTTGAAATGAATATACAGACTTGACTTTGTGTTCTTAATGGATGGTTTTGTGTATAAGACTTAACTGTGACACCCAATGCAGAGAAAAGCGAGAATAATGCTGAATTAGATGTTAATATATTCTTATTGTTGTGATTTGTGGGCTAATGTGAACATGTTCCTCTTAAATATTTCTAGGAACCTCATTAATAAAGAGTTTCTGTCAGTGAGACTGTTATAAGCTCCTGATTTAACACATCGTGAGCGATTCTCTGTTATACCCTCAGGAGTGAATAACAGTGAAGTCTGCTTAACACAACACAAAGTGTCTGTCATCTTTATAGAACATGTTTAAGAGCCTGGAGAAAGTGTTCCAAAGGTGTAGAAGTGTACAGAAGTTAGAAGGGAGACAAAAGAACGAGGGACATTTTTGGGGCAATGGCCTTATAATATATTTTTTTGAGCTATACAGAGACATGGCTTTCTGGGACATGGAATCAAAGCACAGACATATTGTATCTAAATTTAATTGACCAGAAAACTAGGTTATCTTGATAAAACGTATATACATAAAATACATAAAAATACGTATATCATTGCAAATCTTTTATCCCTTTAATGCATATATGTTTTACCAGTCGTTAATATAAAACATTTTGGGTAATATCATTTTTTTGGTCGTAGGCTAGAAATTAATATGATGCATAACATTGCTAAAAAGTGACAGTAGAGGCTTTTAAATTGTTACAAAGATTCAAAAAATGCTATGAACTTTCTGTTTATCAGAGAATCCTGAAAAAGTATGCATCACAGTTTTCAAAAAATGATGAAGCACAACTGTTTTCAACATTCATAATGATAAAAAATGGTTACTGAGCAGCAAATCAGTATATCTGAACAATTTCATGTGACACTGAAGACTGGAGTAAGCCAGTCACAGCAATAAATTACATCTAAATTATATTAAAACAGAAAATATCTATTTTTAACTGTAATAAAATTCACAATATTTTATTGTATTTTTAATAATAATAATAATTTTTTATATTGTTTTTTTTATTTAAATAGCACACGTTGCCAAATGTGTAAAATACTTGTATATAATTTAATATTGTTTTATTTCACAAGGTTTTTATTTATTTATTCATTTAATTTTTGCCATTTTTATTGTTCCGCTATTTATAATAATGAATGTTGAGGAATGCTAAGGGCTCTGAAACCACAAAGCGAATATAGTAGAAGAAGTGAAATGGGGTCCCAGGTCAGTCATAACTAAATATGCATCTATGTGCATATGCCAAACAAATGAATGAATGTGCAAACTCTAATTTAGACTCATCAAATGCAAAAACACAGACCTACTGCAATGTCATGCATGTTGTGAATGATGTTTTACTGTAAATACAGTCCACAAAAGATTTGCTTCTGTGTGGCTTTGCCCTGAATGTTTGATTTACTTACATAAGCAATTTAGCTTTTCTTATTCTGCACGCTGTCGTGTAGGCGTATGTATTTACGTCGCATAAATTGCTGCTCCTTTGTTTTGGTCTACAATTTAGGTCGCATGTTTTTGCATGTGTGTGTGCGTGAATGTCATGGTCTTGCGTCAGTAAAGCCTACATGTTTATATACTCCTTTCTTCCCCCTGTGGTGAATGCTACAGCTTCTGTTCTCCATCTTTCTCCCTCTCTTTCCTCCATCGCCTTTAAAGGTTGTCACTGTTAAGATTTTTTTTCTCTGTCACACTTGCCGGGATTTGTTCACTTAGCTGTGACGCTGGAGAAATGCCATTGCCACGTGACTAGGACCACCTCACCCTTTTGTAACGCGCTATTGCTCTTTCTTAACACTATAAAACAAGTACTAAATACACGTTGAGTGACTCTGAACGACTAGAAGCGTAAAACAATGGCCACTGTGACTGGTTTGGATGCACCATTGGTTAAAGGTTTCCTGGTAATGGATCCATCTCCAGAAGAACTACATTTCCTGGATGGCCTGTATTTTTTTGTGAGAAACTAAGATTTTTTGGTGTCATGTCTTTAAAATTCCACCT
Source organism: Poropuntius huangchuchieni (assembly GCA_004124795.1). NCBI lineage: Eukaryota > Metazoa > Chordata > Actinopteri > Cypriniformes > Cyprinidae > Poropuntius > Poropuntius huangchuchieni. Next base: position 3,099 of record SCHK01297245.1, read on the forward strand.
TTGCTGGTGTTGTTTTGACTATTTCTTCCTCGTCTTTTTTTGTTACAGAATCGAGAGTTAAGACCTGAGGAGATTGATGGTAGGTTTTTCAATCTGTTGTTTTTAGATGGTTCACATTTAATCGTTTGTTTAACTTTTTCAAACCTGTATAAACTGAAACTACAATAATAAAAACATTCCTAGATTGTTTCACTAGACCTCATGTGTTGACGTGCCGTTCATGTGTTTGGTTTGTCTTGACGAGTGAAGAGTTACGAGAAGCGTTTAAGGAGTTTGATAAAGATAAAGATGGCTTTATCAGCTGTAAAGACCTGGGGAACTGCATGAGAACTATGGGATACATGCCCACCGAGATGGAACTAATAGAACTGAGCCAACAAATCAACATGAACTGTAAGCTTCAGTGTGTGCACAGCCATTATCTTATCAGCCACGTCTTTTCATTCCGAAATATTGACATCAGTTTGTTTTCCTTAGTAGGTGGCCATGTGGATTTTGAGGACTTTGTAGGGTTGATGGGACCTAAACTCCTAGCAGAGACAGCAGACATGATAGGCATTAAAGAGCTGAGAAACGCCTTCAAAGAGGTGAGTGGAGAGTTAAAAAGATAGCAATGTAAAAATATAAAATAAATATAAAATATATATTTTGTATTCCAGTTTGACACAAATGGAGATGGTGAAATAAGCACCGGAGAGCTAAGGGAAGCTATGAGGAAGCTGCTGGGACAACAGGTTAGTTTCTTTGGTACATTTGTGAGACTATTTTTCTAATCACATACTGTACTTTTTAAAATTTAAATCTCATGATGCTTAATCAAAGTGTTAGAACTTCCGGTGAAATGACTGACTTTTCTCTAATCATTTTGTCCGCTTAAACAGTGCCTCTTTTTTTTTTTTTTTTTTTTTTTTTTTTACAGTTGATTGGAAGCTCACATTAAGTGCTGCCTTCATCTAATCAAAAACTTGAATATAACCAAGACACTGCCTTACATTATTTTTGATCTTTTGTTTCACTCAAATGTACTATATATTGTTAACAAACATCCTACTCACACAGTAGTGGCATTTAGATGAATATGTAAATGCACTTTATAACAAAATAAACAAATATGACTGTGATGGGAAAACAGCAGTTAAAGGGATAGTTCACCCAAAAATGAAAATTCTGTCATTATTTACTCACCCTCATGTAGTTCCAAACCTGTATGAATTTCTTTGTTCTGCCGAACACAAAGGAAGATATTTTGAAGAATGTTTGGAACCAGGCTGTTTTGTGTTGCCATTGACTTCCATAGTAGGAAAAAAAAAAAATACTATGGAAGTCAATGGCAACACGAAACACCCGTTGACTTACATAGTATTTTTTTTACCTACTATAGAAGTCAAAGGCTATTTGTTTTACCATTGACTTCCATATTATCTTCCTTTGTGAACAAAGAAATCCATACAGGTTTGGGACTACATGAGGGTGAGCAAATGATGACAGAATTTTCATTTTTGGTGAACCGTCCCTTTAAGAAAGCATCTGTTCATAGCTGCAGTGATATATATATATATATATATATATATATATATATATGTATGTATGTATGTATGTATATATGTGTGTGTGTGTGTGTGTGTGTGTGTGTATAGAAAGTTGATAGAATACAAAAAGAATAGAGAAAGCTAGGCTTAGAGGGTTTTTACTCATGTTCTTACTGGTTTTGTAGTTGCCATGGACCGGTGGTAGTTTGAAGGTGTTTACCAGCCGGAACAAACATTTAAGGAAAGTTCGCTTTGGCAAACTGTTTCAAACTCCAAACGAACGTTTTGGCCTGATTTTGTTCGAAATGGCATCACACCAGTTTATTCTTTTATTTTGCTTGAAGTATATTAAGGCCATTATTCACCTTTGTATTTTCCCAAACCTGTAATGCTGTTAGTAAGGAGAATTCTTATGACTCGGCATACAATTCTTTTCCTTACACTCCTAAAAACAAAGATTCTTCACTGTAATATCCATGGAGGCTTTCCATTGCATAGGTATTTTTACAGTGGAAAAAATATGGTTTAAAAAAAAAAAAGCTTTGATACTGGCTTCAATGGATCCATGAGGAACCTTTAATATTCATTGAACCTTTCCATTCCACAAAAGGTTCTTTTTTTGCTGAAAGCTTCTTTGAGGAACCCAAAATGGATCTTCTAAAGTCTATAATGACCATGTCTAAAAACCAAAAATAAAAGCGGCATTAAAATTCAGAATTTTCATTTTTGAGTCAACGGTTCCTGATTGTTAACATCACAGTCCTGTTTTCGTTAGGTTGGTCATCGAGACCTAGAGGACATACTGAGAGACATCGACTTAAATGGAGATGGCCGCGTAGATTTTGAAGGTTAGAATAGCACTACATAATAATTATAAAAAAGCAAAATCGGGATACATATGCACAGTAGTTTTCAGTTAAAGTCTGTGTATTTTTTTCTCTGTCCCTTTTAGAGTTTGTGCGAATGGTGTCCCGCTGAGAAGGCAGCATTCATATGGTTTCTCCAACAGAAGAAAGTGAGATGCTGTACTGCTTCCTGCTGGTCAAAGCGGACAGACTCGGACTACTGCAAGAATAGCCTTGCTGAGCCAGTGCATGGTATAAAAACGGAAAACTGGACTTGTTAGAGAAAAAAAAAACAAACAAAAAAAACTCATGCACTCACGAAAACAAAAAGTAAACACTTATACTGTAGCCAAGAGTCTCTGCACTTTCAACCATGCAAGACCAAACAATATATGTTTTTTACATGCACATTTGAAGGAGAGTACCATGCTTGATTATGGCAATATTACATTAAGTGTTGTCCCTGTTGACCCGTATATGTGTCTAGGTAGGTGAAGAAAATGATGTCTGAAAGTTTTTCTTTTGTTTGCAGTAATGTAACGGCATAAATGCATTGACTTCCAGATAATATGTTATATAAGTCAAGCTCAGCTACATAACTCCATTTGTTTGTCTTTGTCTTTGTCTTTGTCCCTGTTTCTGTTCTTAATTCACAGTGCATGCCTTTAAAACAAATATAAACCACTGTGCAAGACTGAACTAAAACGGAACCAAATTTTGTTGCTGGGTTAACTTTAGCCTCTACAGTTTTAAAAAGTGGTTTCTAACTTTAGAAATGTTTGATTCACTATTTTTAGTTATCATGACATACTTGTCAGGAAACTAATTTCAAGAGCACAGAGTTTCAATCTACACAGGCGTATTTGAATCAACGCACAATATCCAGATATTACAAACACTCAAAATCCAATCACTATAATCTTAAGAAACAGATTTATTTATTTGAATTGATTCTTTTCATGTCTGTTTGTGTGACCAGTGTCAGAGACATCTGTAGTCTTAATTGTTATCTGACCAGATTCTTGCATGCCAAAAACCCTTCATATGTAATATAGTGGTTTTAATACGTTGTAACAAAATAAGCAAATAAAACTGTGTCTAGTAATAGTATATATTTTTCATCACCACGTTTGTGTATGCTTCATTACTCTATTAGTTGCTCCATTAATTCAGGTTTGCTTACACCTCCTCTAAAGAAATGTTATGTGTCTACATAAGGAGCAGTAATTTTATTGGTATCTATTCAGTTGTTCTCCAAATCATTCAGCAGCGAGCATCACTTTCCCAGCGGCAGGAACAGACTGTTCGTGTTGTCATGGCAACGAGTTTTTTCCTCCGGACCAAAACGGGACAGAATTTTCCTGCTTTTCATTGTGAATGCAGATAGAGAGACCGAAAACTAACGCCACCGTGTGGTCAAAACTGGCTATTGACATCATGGTGCTGCTTATAATAAAGCGTATCCATTCCCATTAACCACTTCTGTAAACATTTTTATTTATTTATTTTGCGCCATATTTTATAGCATATTAATCACAAAAATGAGTAAAGTGGAGGTTTGTCATATCAGGGGCTACTTAGTCTTACAAAAAAAAGAGGGGAAAATAAGCTCACTGGATATAGTATCACTTTTTTTGCGTTTTTAAAGAAATTAAATTTATAAAGAAATGTATAATTGCATTAATTTAACTGATCAGCATAAACTTGAAAAAAACATACATTCCACAACACATAATGTATTAACAATAATTTCATTATTAATAAATAAAAAATATTGTTATACAATGAATTATCATTATATAAGTAATAATAAATAATTATAAGTAAAAAAGATGAATAGGATTACAGTATTTTTCTCTTTATTTATGTTGGTCATTATTTAAAATAAAACCTAAATCTGTTACCTGTTATCCGCCTAATCCCGCCCACCTTTCGCTGCATATGCAAAAAGTACCAATGAACTGAAGCCAGCTAATTTATGCGAGGAAGTGAGTGAAAGTTGATACACTTGATTCGCTGCTTCTGGACACTTCCACCGATCTTGATTGGTCAGGGCTCGCCGGACTTGACAAATCGATTCCTTTCAAAAGCAAATCAACAAGCAGAACCTGTTATTTGGCTTTGCGTGATTGGTTAATCTTCTCAAAGTCCCGCCCCCTCCGGAACCTGACTATCAAGTTAGTCTGTCTCCCCTTACTGTTCCATCCCTTCAACCTGCGCTGCTGACTGCACACATACCCACAGTACTGACGCGGCCCTCCCGGTCAGAAACTGCTGTGATTTCAGGCGCAAAAAAGCGCAGAACACTTGTACTTAGCAGTATACAAGCGCAGAATAACCACGCTGTGATCATCTATTAAACGAGAGCGAGCACACGCCGCACATAGGGGTGCAGATGTAAGGGAATATACCTGCAGACTACAGCTGCCACACTGATGACAGAGCAAGAGGGAAGTCAGTTAGCCAGCTAACCAGCCACAGCTAAACTCGACTATCAGGCAGGTTAATGTACGGCGATCTGGACGGTTCAGCGACAACGTGCAACTCAAGCATCTGAACGGAGCCGGCCGTCCACTACAGAGAGTATTTCGCAGACTGCACAGTAAGAGTGACATAAATATTGGCTTATATTGCTTAGGGCTATTCACACATGAAATTGTTAACCCAGAGGGCCATTCTAGACCCTAGAACCGTTTTCACATTGTCACACTTTCACTTTTCTTCACCTTAGGTTAGGTATTAATCCTGGGTATTTGGGTATTTAGATTTTACACTGTACATTTGTATATCCTGGGTTAACCTTCTTATCTGCATATGCATGATGTCAGTAACACCGATTGGATGAGTACGGCTTGAGGCGCGCGCCGTATTTTAATAACTGTCTGTCGTTAAAAAAGCTAGAAATTAAAACACAAATAATGTAGTACATCACTCCATCTGTCGTCATTATTTCACATTTTTCTGAAACTAAACAGCGCGTGAATGTTTCAACAACTGTACGAGGTGTATGAATATTTAATGAGGTGAGCTGCGAGGCAGTTTGTGATTGGTTGTTTGTTGCTAAACAACGTGCTGTCACTTTCTAGCACGTTGTTTGACTCGGTAGGACTTCTTTAGTACTACTTTAGTACCATCTAACTGCCTCCTCATTTAAAAAAATAAATAAAGAAAAAAGAAAGCCTATATTGCTTCACTTTTTCTGTTCGTTATCCCTTCCTGTCCTGGCTTTTACTACTTTGCACATGATTGAAACTTTGTATAACAGGCACTTCAATTTTAAGTCGCTTTGGATAAAAGCGTCTGGGGAAAAAAACGGTTTTTACCAGGTTAACCCAGGGTTTAAAAGTGATGCTTACTCCATTAGAATTTAACCCAGGGTTAAAATGGCCTTTCACTCGGTGCTTAACACTGTGTTATTTTAAACCCCGGGTTAAGCACAGGGTGTAAAGTGCTCCTGAGTGTCATCGGCTTTTCGAATGACTTCCTTACATACAACTTTTCCCCCTTCCCCTTTTCTTTTCTCTTTTACTTGTCCTCTTGGACTGTTGTAGGCTATGAGGAGGGTGACATTGCGCTGTGCTGCCCGGCTCGTGTTCGCAGCTTTGTGGCTGTTGGTGGAAGAGTGTCGGGCTGAGACCGGAGCCCCGAGTCTGGCCGAGCGAGTCATCTTTGCTGTAAACTCCGGCGGGGACGCACACACAGACGTGCATGGCATTCATTATAAAAAAGATCCACTGGAAGGAAAATTGGGGAAAGGTGAGTACTCGAGGACATGACAGATTGCAGAAGAGAGGGTTATTTTTCCTTCCTAGTTTTCTGCACCAGAAGGGGTGGCAGTTGTCAGTGTCCTGTTTAAAGATGGAATCAAATTTTCAGCAGCAGCATTGTCATGGTTTTTTTAAAAGGACTTTTGTATTGATTTTTTTTCTCAAATCAGTACAGTACAAACTTAAATGGTATTGTTGTGTATGTACCATTTTAAAAGTGATAATTCAAACAAAAATGAAAATTGTCACAATTTTCTTGTGAAAAATACGTGCTTATTTGTATTAAATGTGCACTTGAAGTGTACTTCATATCTTAAAAGTATATTTTAAAAACTGTACTTATACATAATGTAATAAGAATAAAATTAAAGGCCACTTAATTGTGCTCAAAGAGATTGTTTTCAGTACATTCACTTTAATCATATTTCAAAGACATTCGAGGTAATCTTGAAATTGCATAAGTTGTACTTACATTCTTCTTAACTAGCCCAAAAAAGCACTCTATAGTTCAACTAATTGCATTTGATATAACTAGTTTGAACTATAATAGATTTATTTAATTGTAAATAACATGCAAATTAAGTGTCTATAAACATTACATTTCGTTCACACTTAAGTATTTTCTTTTAAAGTGTATTATTTATGCAATAAATACTCTTTAAAAGTGTGCCGAAGTGTGCTGCTTTTTCAAACCCATGTGGGGGTTTTTTCTTCCACGAAACACAAAAGTAGATGTTAAGCATAACACATTCACTTTCGTTAGATAAAAAAAGGTCAGAGTGAATGGCGACTAAGGTGAGTTTTTTGTTCCTCTGATAAAAAGAAAGTTATATTAATTTAGAAATTTGAGGTTGAGTAAGTGAAAACAGAATTAAGAAATATCAATGGTATTTTGATGGAACTGTAGTTGTTTTATTACAGTCTGATTTTATATTGTATTAAGCATGTTAAGCATGCTATATTTTGTAGAAAAGGACTGGTTTTCAGCTCATCTGGTTCATTAGACGTTTGTTATTAGAGCTGTCGATCATATCAGGAAGTCTTTGTCACTTGAAATGTGATGACTGTCACTTCCTGAGTCATATGAGAAATGCAGCATGCGCATGTTAGGGCCTGTATAGTGCTTTTTAAAGCTCTGTAAAGACATCAAGCCTCATGTGTTTTGTCATATTTCACATTATTGCATCAGTGTCACCAGAAAACAACCAGTATTAAGTATGGCACTTAATTTTCCACTCAGCTCTACGTTGGCTATAAATAGATATTGGAATGAAAAAGTGGCAAAAACCTTGCTCTGGTTTGAACTTTCCCTTGCATGTTATGAAACACAAAATGCCATGTAACGCTTACTATATACACTTAAACTCACCTTTTGGCTCTTTTCGCACCTTTTTCCCCCCTCCAGCATCAGACTACGGTGTCCGTCTGCCGATCCTGCGCTCCAGCCCGGAGGATCAGATTCTTTACCAGACAGAGCGATACAACGAGGATACATTCGGTTACGAAATACCCATAAGAGAAGAAGGAGACTACATACTGGTCATGAAATATGCTGAGGTTTACTTTGCCCAGTCTCAACAAAAGGTGTGAATTTTGCTCATAGCCGCAGTGCAGAGGATCACTCTTAGTAGTCGATATTTGAACATGCTAATGTTTAATAATTCATGATACTCCAAGGACTCTATTTCATAGTTTCCCTCATTATATCATTTCTTTCTTTCGTCTGCTTTCTTTTCTTGTCTTTTGAAACCCTTTGTTCGCTCTTCTCAGGTGTTTGATGTGCGCTTAAATGGCCACGTTGTGGTGAAGGATCTGGATATCTTTGACCGAGTGGGTCACAGCACGGCTCATGATGAAATAGTGCCATTCTCAATAAAAAGAGGAAAACTAAGTGTGCATAAGGAAGTTTCCACTTTTAATGGGAAACTCACAGTTGAGTTTGTTAAGGTATGTGTTACCCTATTTTCCTATTGCCCTATACCTAAACAGTGCTCAGGAATAAGCATTTTCAGCGTATTTTACACTACCATTTATGGTGTGTAAGATTTGAAGGTTTTGAAGTATTTAATGCTTACCAAGGCTGCATTGATTTATTTGACCAAAAATACAGCAAGAACAGTAGTAATAATACTGTGATTAGTGCTGTCGTGAAAAATCGCATCCAAAATAAACGTTTTTGTTTACATATTAATTTGTGTGTGTGCTGTGTATATTTATTATGTATATACACTATATTGCCAAA
>SCHK01297313.1:6434-16714 GCA_004124795.1 Poropuntius huangchuchieni
TGTGAGCTGGGAATTAACACATATGGGTAAATATTTGGCAACTAGGCTCTTAGAAACCAGATCAAATATAGATATGAAGCATGTGTTGTGAGTTGAGGTCAACTGTATTTCATTTAAAAGGATAAATTCAACTCACCTCAGTTTGTCTCACTGACTGTAGATCAGCCATGGCCTCTTCCAGCTGTTGCATTAGTGTGTTTTTCATCTCTCTCTGTCCCTCTTCTGTCTGAATCAATAACAGGTCAAAGGTCAGGAGAAACTTAAGTGAAACAGAATTTTATAGTGAGCTCAATTCATGAAATGAATCTAGTCCATCAGCTTGGAGTCAGTTCTCTGAAACACTTTCATTAATATACAAATTTCCATTGAAACTGGGATGAGTTTTATCTATAATTATAAAAACTGATAAAGCTAAATGACAATCTAATTGAGACCATCCCTCAAGAGGACTATGCCTCAGAGACTAAATGAAATGAGTTTAATTTGACTTGGTGTTTTTTAGAAAGACAACAGCACCTGAAGTTTCTCCATCTCAAACTGCTTTTGCATGAGCTCCAGCCTGCTGTGAAGATCTCTTCTTTGAATCTCTGTCTCCTGAAGCTTCTGCATCTCTGACTTCAGTGCAGTAAAGAAAAACATCTTTCTTTAGAGTCACTTTATGATTCTTTAACTGATTTTGAAATACTTTGCTGGATGCAATACCTTTAGTTTCCTTAGCTCGGATTGGACGTCCATGTGGTCCTGGCACAAAATCTGTAAGGCACCTGACACTCCTAGACAAAACAAATAATAACAATAATTCAGACTACTTTACTGTAAAATGCACTGAATTTAATAACATTTCAACTTAATTTGTAATCCTGTTCTACTGAAAGCAACATCACCTTCTATTCTTGTTAAACCCAGTTCTCCTAAATCTCTCTAAACTTTCTATTTCTTACCTCCAGTCTTCAATGACACATCAACTCCTGCTGTCTGTAAGCTCTGAGCAACACTCTGCAGTACTCTGTACAGGAGGTTCAGTATAAAAAGTGAATGCTCCTTAACCCAGCTGAGGGCAGGACTCAAATTCATGTCCTGCAGCCCAGATATTTCCATCAGAACTTTGTCCGCAACACACGCATCTTGTACTCGTCTCTATTTACAAATGGAAAGATATATTATATAGCTGTGCAACATGCTGTGCAATGCTGAAACACAAACATACAACATTACATGGCATAATCAATGTTTCCACCTGCTAATACCTGACATTCTTGCAGTCTGGCTCTAAATTTCTGGGTCTCATCCAACATTTCCCTCTGTATGTGAGCTTCCTCTTTGAGTTTCATTTCAAAGTCATGCACTTTTGTTTTGTGCATCTCCATCTGTTCCATTAGCTCAGTTAAACAGTCCAACAGCTGCAAAATAAAAACAAATATGAAAAAGGTTCATCCAACAAAGAAATTTTGGCACAGTTTTCTCACCAGCATGTCTGTCCAAACCAGTGAATTTTTGAATATCCTGACAACTCTTTTCAATGTAATGACAGAACATGGACTGAAGCTGGCAAGCTATAAATGACAAAAAAGCACCACAAAGATATCATAAATGTGGTCCACCTGACTATATCTGATTCTCGAGTTCAAGTTAAGTCACATTCATGTACAACCTGAATTCCATAAATGTTGGGACGTTTTTCAAATTTGAATAAAATGAAAACTGAAAGATTTTCAAATCACATGAGCCAAATTTTATGCCTGCTACAGGTCTCAAAATAGTTGGGACGGGGGCATGTTTACCATGGTGTAGCATCTCCTCTTCTTTTCAAAACAATTTGAAGACGTCTGGGCATCGAGGTTATGAATCTTCTGGAGTTTTGGTGTTGGAATTTGGTCCCATTCTTGCCCGATATAGGTTTCCAGCTGCTGAAGAGTTTATGGTCGTCTTTGACATATTTTTCGTTTAATGATGCGCCAAAGTTCTCTATAGATGAAAGATCTGGACTGCAGGCAGTTCAATTCAGCACCCGGACTCTTCTAATATGAAGCCATGTTGTTGTAATAGCTGCAGTATGTGGTTATGTTCTCTGTGTTCTATTGTGAATAAAATATTGGCTCATGTGATTTGAAAGTCTTTTCAAATCACATGATTTTATTATTTTTTTATTTTTTTATTTTATTCAAATTTTAAAAATGTCCCAACATTTCCGGAATCGGGTTGTAACACTTTATACAACACAGATGTTCAAAGCAGCTTCACATTATTAAAACTAATCATTTCATAGCAGCAACATTAATCAAACAGGAAAATAACAGCTAATGTTGTAAAATTCTTCAATCAAGAAATGAATTGAAATGAATCTGTAAAGCAGCTCAACAGAAGATAACATTGTCATTATTCAGCTCAAGTCAGTTCAATGCTGATTTAATCCAGTTCAATAATAGTGTTGATTTTGCAAAGCTAGTGTCATTATCTCCCTCAATTATGTTAAAATTTTGTTCTCATCTGGTAGTGTCAGAGCCATTAAAACAATAATATTACTGAATATTAAATGTCTTCACAAGACTAAAAATCTTGGGAGAAACAAGACTCAGTTGGAGCTTAAAACAAACATATAATTTATGAAAAAAAAAAATTTGTTGACATTTGTAAAAATGTATTGATAATTATCAATTCCATCACTTATACAGTAAACTTTTTTGCAAAACAATCCCTGGATGTAAACTTGGCTTCTGATTGGCTTGAAATATTTTCTTACCTTTTGGTCTGATTCTTTGTCAGAAACATGAACAGCCTTGGCTGTCCGGTCACGAAAACTGTCAAACTTTGAAGAAATTTCAGATACGTTAGCGTAACAGATACCAGAGTAGTCATCTTACCAAGCTGTTGTTGCTGTCTTGAGTTCACTCACCCTTGACTGGGTGTGTTTGAGTTCTTCTTGAACTCTCTGTTGCGTCTGCTGATGAAGCTGCTTCAGTCTGTCTATCTCTGTCAGCAGAGAAGCCTGTTCCTGCAGCACACATCACACATGAAGAACAGACACATGACAGCAGATTTCATAAACTGTATTTGCCTGGCCCAGTGGCCTAATGGATAAGGCATCAGCCTCCGGAGCTGGGGATTGTGGGTTCAAGTCCCACCTGGGTCATAGTGTCTAAGAGGCTGTATGTTTATTAAATCATGTGGAGATCAGGACTGGGTGTGAGTGAAACAAAACATACTCACTTTCTTGAGCGATTCTACTTCACTCTGTCTGGCAAGTAGCTCATTCTGATGCTTCTGGGTGTCTTTCAGCTTTTAAAATAACACCAAACAAAAAAAATAGTTGTCTTCTATTGATAAAACATTTTAAAACAGCATCATTACAACATCTAGAGAGCTGAATGGCTGTAGAAAAAAAGGGATGCAGAAACCTTGTCCATCATGCTTGTGAGCTTGGCATCTTTGTGTCTGACGTCTTGTCTGAGCTTGTCCACCTCAGATGCTAGTTTAAGAGCTTGTTTGTCTCGAGCAGACACATCTTTCTTCAAACTGCCAACCAATGCTAAATAAAGAAAAAATTGAAATGAAACACAAAGTAACTAACTGCTCAGATCTAAAAGGATGGTCCCTGAATGCAACATATCTGTTATTGATAATTCCACTACAACAGTATAACAATTCATCTCAGTATTACACAAATAATTTAAGTTTATGAAGGTTTTTTTACTATTTTTGAAAGAACTCACCAAGGCTACATTTATTTGACATTTATACAGTAAAACAGTAATATTGTGAAATGTTATTTCAATGTAAAATAACACTTTTTAAATTGTAATATATTGTAAAATGTACTTCAGATATCCTTCAGAAATCATTCTATTATGCTGATTTGGTATTGATGTTGATATTTTCCCACAAAAATGTGATATGTTTTTTTTTTTTTTTCAGATTATTTGATGAATGTAAAGCTAAATATTATTTTATATTATAAATGTCTTGATTTTTTTTTATCAATTTGATTTTTTTTTTTTTATTCTTTTTTAAAAGAAAATTTTACACACTCCAAACGTTTGAACTGTATATTAAAGGAAGTAAAATGATATATGCTATCCATATATATATATATATATATATATATATATATATATATATCTCACCCCTATCATCCTCATACCTGCAGATGAATTCTTTTCATTCCTCAATTTATCCATCTGTTCTAAAAGATTGCTGATCTTCTGATCTCTCTCTGTCACAGCCTGTCCGAGCATATCTCCAGAACATCTCTGAAGTTCCAGCATCTACATCCATAAAGAGACAAAGCAGTTATGGTAATAATTAATTAGCATGTGAAAGATTTCAAGAAAGAAGAAACATCTTCGTCAAAATAAATAATGGAACTTTAATCACTGTGCTACTTTTCCATCAACTTGTAAAAAAGTTGGTTGGAAAAAGTTGCACTTGGCTACAGAATTCCCCTTCATACACCCCTTCAAGATAGGGTTGACCCAGGTAGGACTTAAAGCTACAATCTCTAGCTCCTGAGGCTGTTGCCTTACCATCACAGTCACAAAACTGTAAATAATGTAAAATGTAAAGTAACAAAGGAGACTGTAATACCACACCTGCTCCTTTAGCTGTTGTATCTGATCTTTCTTCTCTTTGATGTCATTCTCCAGGCAGCGAAGTCTGTGTGTGACATCTGGATCACCCTGCTTCTTCTGAGACAGCTGGAGCCTGAGAGCTGACACTTCCTCCTTCAGGGCCATGATCGGATCATCCTTCCTTTGGGACTCATCCTCAAAGCACACAGACACATGAACTTGTCCATCTCCAAGCCGATGCAACCTCTCCTCCTGAGAAAGAACACAGTTATCAGTTTATTGTTTTAGCTTTTTAGCTCTACTCAACAAGATGGCATAACAATAGCATGAATGGTCCAGCAAAGGGAGACTATGGTGTTTTTAACAGGATGTTGAACTCACCTCCTCCACTGGAAAGACTTGAATGCTTTGAGAATTGTTAGGTTGAGTCTTACTTCTAAGATAACATGCTCTCCCTGTGTTACCACTCCAGCTTCCTGCAAAAAATAAAAATGAAAATTCACAAAAATAATCTAAAATAAATTATATTATATTATTATATATTATTCACTTTCCCATCAGTTTGGTACAGTGTTAATTTCAAATTAGCAATATATTGTACTACTAAATCTTTTATTAATTTTTTGAATAAGCTTTTATTTTAATATTTCATTTAATTTTAATTTAATTTAATGTATTTTTTTAATATTAAAATTTAGGTTTATATTGTTTTTGTTTCAGTTTTAGTTTAGTTATATTTTTCAGAATTTATTTATTTTTTGTTTTAATTCAGTTTTATTTCTATTAACTATTAATTTTAAAAGTTTTAGTTAAAGATAACCCTGGTTTGGGAAGTCTCTAATAAATCTAATAAACTTTTCATGGTTTATTTTGACCATTTTCTTTCTACTTGGTATAATATAACAGGTAATAACGAGGTAATATTCAATTTTGACTGACAAAAAAAAATGTGTGCTGAAAAAGTCTACCAGGTCTGCTAGACTGAGTTTTGCGATCTGGTGCATTTGGCCCCCGTTTAGACCCGGCACTCATGGGGCGAGGTCTGGTGGGAGGATGGGGTGAAACAGAAGGGGTCCGAGCTCGTACCCAGGCCTGGGGAATAGGAGACTGGGCAGCCAGAAGAGGAAACTGTTTGGGAGTGAGACAAAACATTTTGTATATTTTATATAAAGGTTAGATTGATATTATATTATTTTATGTGTTATAGAGGATAATATCATTTAATTTCATACCAATTTAAATCTGCACATTGCAGGTCACATTTAGGATAATTACCATATTTTCTGTCTTTAAACTTGAACTTAAGTCAATACAAAATGCTACTGAAAAAAATATATAAATGAATGGACACAATATCATTTATCTGTTCAAACACAGAAATTTTACTGATTTCTCTCTGTCAATGCAGAGCTCATAGGTTGATCCTCCGTAGCCAAAGTGAAGCTGGTCTCCCGGAGCGAGACGCACAGTAGCATTGTGTATCCGGCAGTCATTGACGTAGGTCCCGTGGGCAGAGTTTAAGTCACGGATAACATAGCAGCCGTCTGCTTCACACCAGTCAATAGTAGCATGACATTCATCCACCCCACTATTCTGAGCAGACAAGATGAGAAACACAATGAACGTGTTAGTGTCCTCTCTAGTGACATGTCTAGTAGGAGTCCTTATGTCATAGGCTACTCAGTATAAGATCATCATCTCATCATGACCAATAACTAAAAGTTGAATCAATAACCATGTGATCTGACATAATGAGTGGACACACTGGAAAAAAATAATACCTGTAGACAGAGGTCAGAGTCTTTGTGTCTTCCTATAGTGGTGCTTTTAGGCTGGAGTTTAAATACCCAGTTTAAAGTTTTGAGGTAACCCCTCATTTCAACCTGCTGACAAAATACAAATTGTAATCTGGTAAATAATATATATAGCACTGAATATAGGCACACTGACGCTTTCTGTTAATTTGGCAATCATGTCTCCATATTCGTGTCTTTTTTATACCTCGGTTACTTGCAAGAAATATATAACCTAATAGGTACCAGCGTTTTTATAGATAGCGATGATTGTCTTGACAACTCACCAGTATGAGTTTTCATCTGTCTGAACTGTGTACAACCCGGCTGCTCATAGGCATGTTACTTGCTGTCTAAATACTGTAGGTTGTGTACAAGTGTCATGGTAACGTCAAGGACCGTGGAGCACCGCCTTCAACTCAGCGTGCAGTCCTTTCTGTGTCTGGGTGAACAGACGTCAATCTTTCGCCTTGGAAACCTGGCTCGCGGCGCGTTGTCAAAATAAATGAAAGAATTCAAGTTCTCTATTTAAAATATGCACTTTCAGCACTTATTGTTTGATCTCGTTTTATTTGAAAAAATATTTTTGAATAGACTTTTTTTCGAGAGGAATTTCTGTCAGTATTTTCTCTCGCCCGAAGTCAGTGTATTTTGGTGGTGCGAGGTAACACCCTTACGAAAATTAATCATGTTTTTACCACAAATAAAACCAAAAAAGCATGATTAGGGTACTACAGTTAAATTGTGGCAACCACGAATTATGGTTTCGCTACACTAACCATGTTATTTGTAGTAAAAATAAATAAAAATAAAAATACACTTTTACTGTTGTAAAACCATGGTTAATCTTTGTAAGGGTAGTTTTAAACAGCATGTTTGACATGTAAACGTACTGTATAATTAAAAGTCACTTCAAACATTTAATAAAACTCTCCCAAGCCAACATTAAAGTTACAAACTTTACTAACTTACTGGACTACACTGGGCTACAACCCCAGCACATTTAGCTGCATCAAAGAACTAAATCTAAAATAGATATAATTGGGAAAATATCTAGAGTAAGCAAATGGTAATACAAACACAACCATAACAAGGGAAAAATCATGCTTTTTAATGTTTTTAGTTTTTTTTCTTCTTCTTCTTCTTTTAGGCCAAGAGCAGACAAAAACAGTTATTTAATAAATTTGTTTATTGATTCCACATTTATTTTGTTGTTGTTGTTGTTGATTTTGAGGTAACCACGCCTTTCACACTTTAATAAGAGGTCATCACCTAAAAAAAAAAGGCTTGTTTAAATATCTGAATATGTCTTAAATTTATGTCAACAGGATATGTGAAAAAATGGCATGTGTTTAAAAAAATACCAACAGGTTTATAAAGTATACTCACATTGTTGATCCAGGAAATGTAGCCAGACACACGGGTGAAGACGGAGGGCTTCTTGGGGTAGTTGCAGCCCAAGCTGGAGCCAAAACTCACAATACCATGAACATCCCAGGTGCCGTCACTTCTCTGGCAGTTCAGAGGGCCACCAGAATCACCCTGTACAAGTGAGGCAACATTATTAGTGTGCATTTTTACACACACACTGTTTATTAACAATGGACTATCAAAATTAAACCATTTAGAATAAATAAAAAGTGTGCATCAAACCCACATTGCAGCTGGACACGACTCCATCTCCACCAGCACACACCATGAGGTTGGTTACAAGGTTGCCCCACCAGTCAGACTTAGTGCAGGTATTGTAGTCCACAACAGGGAGCAGAGCCTGCTGCAGGATATCAGCAATGGGGCCATTGGCTGAGGAGAGTAAAAAAGACAAAAGGAACCACTTTAGGAAAAAACATTTTTGCTTGAAAATAAGTAAACAGCAGTGGTAAGGCACCTACTCCAGAGGCGTCCCCAACCAGTGACGTAACAGGTGTAGTTGTGAGGCAGAATGCTGCCAGAACTAGGCAGGCAAGCAGGTGAAATCTTGTCAGTGAAAGTCACTGAACTTGACAACTTGATCAGGGCAATGTCATTGCTGGAAAACACACAAATATATCAAAAAACACTCTCAGATTAGAGTTTTTCTCCCATACATTAAAATTAGATGAGGACGAACCGGATATTATAGGAATCCCAGTTCTCATGCACTATAATCCTGGAAGGAGAGATGGCGAGAGAGCCAGACTCGTTGCTGAGTGGCAGATTGTGCTTGCCCAGGTAGACTCTGTAAGTGCGGCTGCTGCTTGGCAGAAGTTTAAGACATAGTTTTAGTCCATCTCGCAATGTAGATCAACTCATGGAAACATTCATTGCATTCTTTTGATTCTTGACCTTACCCAATGCAGTGAGCAGCAGTCAAAACCCACTGCTTATCGATCAGGATGCCACCACAAGTGTGGTAAAAGCTGGAGCCGCTCTGATACTGGAGAGACACCTGAAATTAAGAAGGTAGAGAGTGTTGAACTGAAGCTCCTTTCAGTGCATTTAGCAATACAGTCAAAATGATTTCAGAATTATCATTACATTTTTCTGTGTTTGCAGGGAAAAATTGTGTAGAAAGAGTTTTCCCTCAGAAATTGCTAGTAAATTTTGCATTTTCCAGTGCAATATTCACAATACCTGCCATGGCCAGCTGTTTGCTTTAACATCAGTTCCACCCACCACCCTTGAGGAGATAGGTTTATAGGTGGGCTGCCCACAACCGTAGGCTGTTTCAAGACAACACACAATGATAAATTATATGTCTGCTTAGGTTCATTAGCTGCAATGCATTTCTATTTGAAATGTGAAAGATATTCCTGCTCATTCCACAGCTTAGGAGCCAAAGTATAAGAGAACAGCTCTTTTTTTTAGTTTGAAGTAGACAAATGTTCATCTTACCGCCAGCAATGAACAGAGCCAAGATCACAAATTTCATGATGCCTGAATGCAGCGATTAAAGGCAAACACCTGCCATTTATATAACTAACCTGGACCTGGACAGCCACACACACCGGTTACATTTCCTGTAGCAAAGCACCGATAGCATTCCCCGTATCATTTAGCCTTGTAGATAAACATCCAAAAATATCAGCTATCTTAGAGGTTTTATATATGCAGCCTGTGAAATGCACAGATGACATGCTGATATGAAGAGTAATGTCTTGCCAAAGCCAGATGGCATTTTGTGCTTCTGCATATTTGATGTTGATTTTTTTTTTTGTGTGTGTTGTGCAGAGTCAGAATTAAATAAATTTGTAAAAGAAAAAACTAAAAATGTAGAGTGCCATGTATTGTGGGTTGGATTGTAGATATTTACCTATACCAAAAAATGGGGAAAAAAAAAAAAAAAACTATTAAAAAAGATTTTTTTTTTTTTTGGTCAAACTAAATGTGAAAACAAACCTTCAACCTGTTAATGAACAGCAAAAGTATTTTGATTATTCTACCCTGTGAAATATTAAGGTCAAGGTGCACCAGAGAGCTACTTTTTCAAACTAGTTTCTCTCTTAAACAATCATTCGTTCCTAACGACGAATTGAGAGTGAATTGGCTTTTATATAAACACGATGAAGTCCGTGCTCCTGGCTGTTCTCGTTGTTGGAGGTAAGAAGTCCTTAAGACCTATAATATCTGATAATATTATATAATATAATATCTAACATAATTATTGATTATCATAAAAATCTATATGAATTTGACATACTGTCCAGTATAAGAGTGTTCATTAAAAATGAAAAACATCTTTAAAGATTATTTAAATATAACTAAATCTAGTGTATAATGTGTGTCAAGTACTGTGTGTCAAATAGAAATGTACTATTTATATATTTTTTTCTTGAAACCATGCTGAGGAATAGTAACCTTTTTCTAACACACTTTAATCATAATTGTGAAAAAGTCTTTTAATATATATATATATATATATACATATACACACACACACACG
>SCHK01297325.1:0-24545 GCA_004124795.1 Poropuntius huangchuchieni
TTTTTTTCTTGTGTATCACATTTTTAAGAAATGTTGTAAAATGTTGTAAAAAAAATTTGTAAAAATTATTGTATCCAAAATGCATGGCATGGCTAAATATCATGTCAGAATTATGCTATTTTATTTGTTAGATACAGCCAAAAGGGTCCAAACCTCTGAAGTGAGGCATGTTACATAATTTATCTAATATCTTTTTTTTTTTTTTTTAAAAAGGGACATTAAAGTGTATTCATGGAATGTGCCATACCTAGAAATCTAAAAACCTCCAAGAGCTGCTCGTAAATCTTTATAAAAGTACAGCCTTATGCTCATCATCTTCTCAAGGACTCCGGGACCCGTGTTTCACGAACAATTGCAACGCTGCATCTAGATGTCTAAATCTTCCTCTCAGTATATCTGAAGGGGGAGTTAGTCCAAAGTGAGGTCAGTTGGACACATTGGATTGTCTTTTCCATTCATGAGAGGAACACAATGGCTGAAATGACCACCACTGGATGACCTTTTCAACAGACCTCATGCCCTCGTTTGATTGACATTTCTCTTTGACGGCAGGGGGCGGAGACGGCTTTTGGTGGGCAATGGGGAGGGCAGATTCTCCTGGGTAAATCCTCATCCACATCTTTTCCTTTGGACAACAAAGAGTGTGATGTTTTTGTCTGAAATAAGGAGCCAGATCCCTTGTGTTTTGATGAGTGGGCCACCTGGGACACACATCTCCATCATCGCGTCAAAAGATGAGAGAAAAAAAAAGATGGAAAGAGAGGAGACGAGAGGAGGATGGAGGAGAAAGAAATCCTCCAAAGTAGCACAAACAGAAGCTTGAATGACAAGCTCAATGGAGACTGTTCAGCCAAGTGACCAAACCTCTCGTCTGTGTCATTAGACCGGCTCGTGCAAACCGACCAAAAAGAGCAGCTCGCAGACACAGTGGAGTTATAACAAAACATGCCAGAAGAAGGATTAGAATTTACTGTCATCGTAACAAGCCTATATGTACTTTCTCTTTCTCTCTTTTTTTTTTTTTTTTTAAACTATGTACATCTGTAAACAATGACCGATTTGTTCAAATGTCTGGAACGATGGGTTTTTAGAAAACTTTTGAAAATGCACATAAAGAAATTCAAAGCTTAGGAAGAAAGCAAATCAATTGCTGTCAAATAGTGTCCATGATAAATAAAAATTGAAAGCTGTAGTTTAAGAAACGTGCCAAACTCTTAATTATTAATTAAAAAAATCTCTCTACATTTGTGTCATTTTATGAGTATGAAAAGTTCTGGTAAGGTAACATTTTGCTTACTCAATAAAACCATATACACATCTTAATCTTTATTTTCTAACATAAAAAAATCATGGTAAAATTATTAATAATGGTTATTTACTAAATAATTATTATTTAATAATGAAGAAACATATATTAATAGCATTCTTGTTACTGTGTACATTAATATTTGGTTTCTAAAATAAATAAATAAAGATTTAAATAATCAAGGTAAAAAGGTTTAAATAATAAACAAGGTAAAATTATTATTTTTAAAAATCCGAGTTAAGTTTGCGGAGCTGCATTACATAATGGTGGATAGGTATTCAGGTCTACTTTAGACATTCTACTAACAGTAAGTAACTTTGCAACTACATGTCAACTAGCAGTCATTAAAGTATTAGTAAACTGTCTGTTTAATATCTTCTAACACTTTATTTTGATGGGTCTACAACATACTGACTATAAGAAACGTACAAGTATATGTGAACTTATTCTACTAACCCTAAAACCTAACCTAACAGTACACTGAGAGTTGCAAATTAATGAGAACTAGTTGACATGTAGTTGCAAAGTTACTTATAGTTAGTATAATGCTTAAAGTGGACTATCAAAATAAAGTGTAACCTTAACATTTCTTATTAATTAAATAGGACAAAAAACTTAAACCCATTGTGTAATAAATGCATTGTGAAATAAAATAAAATGAAATAAAATAAATAAATATATATATATATATATATATAAAATAAAATAAAATAAAGGAGTTTTATGGATAAGTGACAGGATTTACAATTTCGTGTGAACTAATCCTTTCATTATTTGTTGTTATCTGAGTTTCCCCACTGCAACTGATATCACTGATAGCTCACACATGTTGTTTGCTCAAGTGAGAAGGTGTGTGGTGCCATGCTGAGAAGCCTGACATGCATAGGAAAACAGCTTTAAATGAACCGTGGCCGTATGTCAATTTCCTTCTCTCTCCAAAACACAAACAGGGGAACACAAACAAGATCTTGCCGACTGGCTTTTGTTACGAGTCCCGTTGTCAAGACTGACTCAGGATGGGAGAGACTACTGTGTTTATCTTTAATCCCGGGGCTTTAAATAAGCTCACCGGTGGCACCGTATCCCAGTCAAGCAGAAGGCGTGAGAGATCGGCCCCCTGACCGGGGACAAGCTGAAACTGTTCAAAAAGAAAAACCCTTCACAGTGTGGCACGGTACTGGATCCCGAGGACCAGATGGATGTCAAGGGAACATCTGTTGCATTTCCACAAGGGCAAACCCCTTCAACAGGTTGTGAAAGCTTGAGATTACTCGGCTGTTTGGACGGAGGGAGAGCAAAACATTCGCCGTTTAAGAAAACACCAACGAACGGGCTTTGTTTTCCTTGTAAACATAAAGGTTCCCCGACGAGTCATGCATTACCATTTCAGACTGTTAGGACTTAAATGATGAGGCGAGCTTTCGCCTTTGAGCAAACACAACTGGGAAAAGACTTTCAAGAGGATATCAAGCAAAAGCGTTTCCCCTCCTTCTCAAAAGTCATTCTAACAAAGATCACCACGCTCCGTTCCAAGTCTTTGTCAGTTGCTGGTGAATTCCAGCTAAGGAACTAAAAATAATCTCTGTCTAGACACAGCAAGTGTGAAACTGAGCCAAGCGAGAAAAATGATATGCAAATGGAGCTAAGACTGGTATTATAAAAGACATCCCATGTGGGAGGGTTTTAAGAGCGCTCGGTGGTGTAAAAAGCAAGACTGAAGCCAAAAACAAAACGGAACAAAACAAAAAAAAAAGCTGGGATGTGTTTGTCTCGGTACCTGCAAGGTGTCCCGGCGTGTATCTAATTACATCGCTGACATTCAGATAATGTCGCACCAAGTGGAGGAATGGGGCATTTAATAAGTTCCTGGCCTTAGGGCCTGTGCAATCGGTCTGTGGGCCTCTTCGGAGGAGAGACGGGCCAATTCTAACAGGCCAAACTGGTTTTCAGCAGCGTTTCTGCTTTGAGGGTGGGCTCCATTAGCGTGACCAAAGGGAAGCAGAACGCCCGAGAAAGACAGGGCAAAGGGCTTTCTCTGAGAGCGGC
Source organism: Poropuntius huangchuchieni (assembly GCA_004124795.1). NCBI lineage: Eukaryota > Metazoa > Chordata > Actinopteri > Cypriniformes > Cyprinidae > Poropuntius > Poropuntius huangchuchieni. The sequence continues at coordinate 3,353 of SCHK01297325.1, forward strand.
TAGACAAGAGCAGCAGACTAGAGAGGAGCGTCAGCCGCAGACAGAGGAAGAGCACATCAAAGAATCGCAGGGGCAACCTGCGTGACAGACATTGTATTAAAGCAACGTGGGTAGTTTGAAAAGAAGGGAAGAAAAAAATAAACCTGGCTGGATCAGGAACCCTGTCTGAGAAACCTTAACTTCCCTTTTTTTATCTACATCAGACCGCGAGCGAATGAAATTTGGGTTCGAGACAGAGATTAGATGGGGAAGCAGTGATATGATGGGCACTTTGATTATTTTGCTGGGTTGCTTTGATTTTGCCGGACGAAGGTGGAAATATTGAGAAACTATTGGCATGAAAACAGCAGCATATCAGATGTATTTTACACTCCCGTGCCGTAAATGAATCATTTTAAATCATGTTTACAATAAGATTCAATTGCGAGGTGGTGGTACTTTACAAATGGATGTAATAGCTATGATCAACACTTTTAATACATTTATTATTTTAAGGTCCAATTCTCACTATCAACAAATGACATTTGCCTCAAACTCTTCATTTGCTGCTTATTAATAGTTAGTAAGGTAGTTGAATATGTACTAATAAACAGCCAATATGTTAATAGTGAGAATTGGTCCCTATTCTAAAGTGTTACTATTAATAAATTATTATATAATACTCATTTAAATAATAATAGAATACAGTAAAGGTTAATATTTGCAATGTTTAATTTCCACATATACAAATGCATTTTTAACATTTAACAATTCACAATTTTATTACAAACAAACATTCCAAATATTATCTGTATAACTTAACATTCACCTAAATTAATAAATGCTGTAAAAACTATCCAATATGTAGTTTGTGATACCTAATGCATTGACTAATGTTAGTGAATTAAACCTTATAGTATAGGCATCTGCTGAATGCTTAAAATGTAACTGCAGTAAAGCGCTACCCTGAGGACTTGGTACATGGCCTCAAATCAAATTAAAGGCAGTACAAATATGTTGTTTTTTGTTGTTGCAAAAAATAAGACATCGAGTGGCAATTGGCGGGCAAAACATGTACAACCTAGTTAAAGTCCTAAACTACTCGGAGACTCCCGTGAGACAAAATAACACATCAGAGAGGTGCGCAGTCAGGAATCTACATTTGTGGAGAGGAATTTGGATAATACCAGCAGGAAGCAGCGGGTGAGGCCGCAGAGCGTGGCTGGGCGAGGAGTGAGGTGGCAGACGGGGAGGAGTCTCCACAGACAGTTGGAGGGCTTAAGCCTGGCGGACAGGGACTTGTCAAATGCAGCTGTTGCCGACACTGATTGATAGAGTTTGTATTCCAGCTCAAACCTGAAAACAGCTTAGCCAGTGCCAAGTAAATGGGGTGTGTCGTCTTTTCAAACAACAAAATTAACAACATCATCTGGAGATAGAAATCTGACAAAAAAAAACTCAAGTACCCATAACCAGTATTAAGAAATTCAACATATAGTCTAGAAAAACACTGTAACATTCTCTTAAAAGAAAGAAAGAATAATGAGAGCAATGGATACTAGATTTGCTGAATAAAACAAAAAACATATAATATAATAATCTTCGATAAAGACGCTTATTTAGATTCTGAGCCATTATAAGAAATATGGATTAGTTCATACAAATATTGTATGTATATATGCATGTACAATATATTATTTACATACATTCCACATTCACACTACATGACAACCAACTAATAAAAAACAAATAGGTTATCAAATAGCTAATTACATGTACAAATAATGGTAAAAATCTGATCTCTTTAAAGGACTTTGGTTCACCTGCTACTAAATCAGCATATGTGTGGCCCTTGACCTGAGGGTAACAAATATGTCAGTCAGCTCATCAAAACATGTGGCAATTTGCATCTATGTCTCCAGTGGGTTATAAAACAACGACAAAGTCAAAAAAAAAAAAAAAAAAAATCCTTCTAGCAAACAACACTTCAAACCCACTTTCCACTTTGAAGTTTGATTGAATCATATCCTGCTAGGTAGCACCTCCTTCTCTTCCAAAAGGCGGATGAGTTGACTGAAACTTTCCTTCACGGCCTCCATGTTGTTCGTTGTGCTGCCTGCAAGAATCCATCGCTTCCCTCGGGCCAGCGGCTGCAATTCAAAGTACTTCTGAATCTGAAAAAGAAAAGAAATATTTATTCAATTATGACTCTCTCTATTCAATATTTTCTTTATTTTATTAAATATTTATTCAATTATGAGGCTCTATAAAAATAGCAGAGAGAATTTTGGTTTGTCTCTCAAAAAAGCCTTTATTAAATTAGCTTAGTATCTGCTTATTAGGTCAAAACGTTCCTCACAGAACAGCAGAGATGCGTTAGTGTCCAGGCACTGTAACGTGAGGTTCATATGCAGCAGGGAAACTATGCAGATTTAGTTAACAAGTGCTTGACGTACTCAAAATTGTTAGTAACAACTGATTAAGAGGATCATATGTCAAAGCATTGTGCTCTGTGCTTGATTATACTTTTATGTCAGCACTTCATTATAGCACGAGCAGATCAGAACCATCTGTTAAATTTGACCTATTCAAGGAATATCATACTGCTTCTGCTCAAAAGACACAACATGGGAATAGTGTCAGTTTTGCAGGAGTCATTTGTAATAATAAAAATCACATTTATAGAAGAAAAACGTTTGATGTCCCTTATAACTGATCTTGTATCACACTACAATCGGTCAAACTTTTTAAAGTCACAAACGTTTGGTCTACTGACAGTACCTAGCATATCAAAGCCCACAAAAGGAGATACAGCTTTTTCACATTTGGCTCCAAAACTCTGGAATGGCTATCCTGATAATGCTCAGGGCTCAGACACACTTTATCAGGTTAAATCTAGATTAAAGACATCTCTTCAGCCGAACTGTCACATATTGCATCTCTTGGCCTAGCATATCAGCTTTCTATCACATCCTAAAGTTACTAGAGACTTTACAAGCACCAGTCTGGACCCAGAGTTGACTGCAGATGATGCCAACGACGAATGGACTTTCAAGACCCTTATATCACAATCATTATCATAAGCATAAGCTTTATTTACTGCCTTGATGCACTGCCAGACCGTGGGAAAATATTATGAGAACCACAGTAGTATAATGTTTAGGTAACATCTTTCACATTGCACACAGTCATTTCCACACTCACCACCATTTTATTAAGCTATTCAACATATAAATCATCTATGAGGAAAAAAAATCAATAATATATTCAAATTTAAAGTTTTCTTAGTTTGAAGTGACTAATCATATCAGCATACTTTCAAAACAGGTCAACATAATAAGATTAAATAGAACAAATGTGACAGTGAATGCATTTATAGTAGTGCTGTCAAGCGATTAATCGCATCCAAAATATGTTACAGTTCTTTTAAATTGCAATAATATTTCATAATATTACTGTTTTCCTGTATTTGTTTAATTAATTGTAACCTTGGTGAGCATAAGAGACTTCTTTCAAAAGCTTTTTTTTTTTAATCCTACCGACTCTAAAGTTCTGAATGGAAGTGTATATTTAAATTCCTTTTTTTCTGAATGACCCTAATTGATATGAGATAACGAGATATGAGACATAGTGAAACCATGATATCCATAGACATTTAGTGTAGATACAGACAGATAGTCATCTATTACCTTCCTCAAAACAAAAGAGATGTAGCATCAGATGTCCCTAACCAAATGAGATAACCTGCAAAGTGTTGGTAGATAAAAGCACAAGGAAACAGAGCTCACGGGGCAGATAAAGTTAGACCAGAGGATATGTTGCTACAACAAACAGATACAACTGTCTATCGTTTCGCAATCGGCAAGCATGATGGACACTCGCTGCTAATCTGATGATAACAGACAGAAAGACCTGAAAAATCAAATCTAACTGTTGTGTGTGCTGAGACTTTTGTCCAAAGTACTGTAACTGAATCCTCCTCAAAAAGAATCACATACGAAGCACTTGTTTTTGCAGCGCAGGCATCTAACTGTGCCATGTTGGGATTTATTAGTGTCTGCTGTTTTCATGACGGCCTACTTCACTGAGTCAGAAGATTGTGTCTCGTCTTTCCTCCAGCAGAGTCTTTAGGGAGCACTGAGCTGTGCCTTGCTCATAGTGTAACAGGAGTTTAATGACAGATTAGGTCACTTCAGCCCAGGGCCTGACCGACCCAAACAGTGTTAACAAATCCGTCTTGGTAAAAGGAGCTGCCCCAGGCTTGCTGGCTTACCAGTCCGTCTGTCCGTCTGTCTGCGGCAGGCCCCCTTCTGGAGAACACAAGGCTTGCACTGAATCTGTCAGGTCACGTAAATGAGGAAACCAAGAGTACAAGAATTTTTTTCTTTCTGATAAATGAATAAAAGTGAAAATTTCTTTGGCTTTGTTCGCGTTAGTTTGAAGTTGCATGACAATGTGAACAAGCCTTGCACCATCGCGGCAGATGGCTGTTGGGATGACCACTGGGTCATACGGTCAAACCGTCAAACCGTCAGGTCACTAGGACCAAGTGGACTAGCTGAACAGAGAGAGCAGCTTACAGCTTTGAAAAGTTGCTGTGTTGTCTAGTTCCAGAAATTTCCCTTAAAGTCACTATGGACAGAATAGGAGAACAAAAACAGGAGGAAAACAACACTGCCATTATGTGCTTCTTTCAAGCATGACTCATATCATTTGAATTTAGTGAAGCTCTTTTAAGCAAATTAAATATTAATGTTTTTTATCCTTATGTAAAGTAGATTTTATGACAATTAGAACCGATAATTGTTTCTATCTACCCGTTTTCAAGTTTTTTCGTCTTTTTTTCCCCTAACTTTTCAAACAATGCTTTTACAAGTCAACATTTAAAGTTTGTTTTTCCAGTTAAAAGTACATTCATATGAATTTCTTTAATTTTCAGTTAATTTTATTTGTGCGCTCTCCTTTGAATTGGAGTTCTGCATCCTTTTTTGTTACATTCATTAGAATTCAATTAGTTGGGTTGTTAAGAATCCGTACAGTAGCAAAGGACTATTATTTTGCTGCATAGAACTGCAGAAGAACTGATGATGACATGGTTTGATCTTCGGCAGACCGGTGTAGAAATAAAATATTAAAGCTGTTTATTCATTTTTCTACCCCTGAATGAAAAATGAAAAATTATGCTGATTTCTGTTTTTTCGTTTTGTTTTTGTTTTTTTTAAATGAAAAACAAAAAAAGGAGCCGTTTTCTCATTTTTCTACTTCAAATATTTAATCAAATAAATCGATTTCAACATGTGGATGGGGCATTAATTGCCTCTTTTAACCAATCGGTCAACCAAAGAATATATATGAAGTATTTTTGCTCCCTCAATTAAAATGACCAGTTTTGCGTTCTGAACAATACAACCCTGTTACATAATCAGGTGTCTCTTTTGAACATTCCGCTGACAAAAAGTAACATTGTACATACATGCTCTCAACTAAGTCTCAGAGTATTAGTAGACTCTTTATCCCAACAGACATTCTACTGACTCTAAGTAACTTTGTAGGTACATCAACTTATTTTAACTCTAACCCTATTAGTCTTCTAATAATCTACTAACACTCTAATGGCAGTTAGTAGATATGTAGGTGCAATGTTACTTAGTCAACAGAATGTGTTAAAGGGACCATCAAATAAATAAAGCACATCACAATCTAAATATAAGACAAAGAAGTGATATGAAAGAAAAATATTGATATAATCAACGTGACTTGTTTTCAGCCAGCTGATACAACAAAATGCTAATTTGTTACGTGTGCGAGGGTGGGTGGTAACTTTCAGACCTTTCCACTTTTGACTGATGATTGCACAGGGGGCCGAGTGTGTCCTGCTGATTTTAGGCCAGCAGAGATTACCATTACATCTGATGATCTCAAGAGAAAAGCTACGAGAATCAATGGGTGTTGGCACAGGTGTCACGTCACAAAAACACAAATAGGGAACTGTCACTCCTCCAAAAAAAAACAATGACAGTTTATTAGTGTAAATTACTACACTGAAAACAGCAAATGCACAAATGTGGGCTATAAGGGATTAACTTTTATCAACCGTTTACACAAGCTAGAACTTTGTGACCCGTCTATATGATGAGAGGAGACAATCTGCAGCCGTGTGAATGACTGTCTAAAGAGGGCCAGACATGGCATGAGCTGAATGGGGTGTCTGGCCTGCACAAATAGGCCAGTGGCCAGAAGCCGAACTGTAATTCCTCTTGTTGCTCTCTAGCCAGCATGAGCTGCAACGGATCCAGTCCTGCTCTGGAGTTCTCACCATTATTTATGTGTTTCACAGTCAACTGCAGATATGAATGTCTTTTCATTTCCATTCTTGAGGTTGGGGCTTTACCAAGGCAATTCAGGTTACAAGTCATTCTCTTGGGTGTGATGGTTAAATTCCATGTGGGTTTGGAAACCGCAAAACTCTCTGGTTACTTGCCCAAGCAAACAGCCACTAGACCATTTCATAGCACCAGTCAGAGTTAAATGAACATAAATGGGTTCATATGTTGAGCTGTGTTTATATAGCGCCACACGGTACTGTAGATCTGAATAAAAAGACTGGGGCTGCAAAACTGCCTGGGGGAAATAAATATCTGCTAAAACGAATGCCTTATTCGCTTGAAAAATGAAAATGTATAATCAATATGTCAGCGAACATCTCAAAAAATTTGTCTCGCTTCTCATGTTTAATTGCAGTATTCGTTAAGCTCGTGTGGTCAAATGAGCTCAGACATTGTGTACGTGACTTTTTGTTAAAAAATAAAGCTGTTTTCGAGACAGCATGGATGTAACACGTTTTTATGTTATTACCATGAACTATGGACATTTTGCCAGATATGAGCTTTTGGTCAATTTGGATAAAAGCATCTGTCTAACACGAATGCAAAAATGAGAGAAAAAAAAGAAATTGCAATTGCTGGAAATTTTTGAACTGGTCAATTTCTTGTGTGCTCAAAATGATTCGTGAACATGAGTATTTGTGCTGCGTCGCTGTGGTTAGACAGCACTCAACAACTGTTACATTACACAGAAAGTCCCAACTGAAGAACATCACTGGGGCTCACCTTGGGCATATAAAGGCGTGCTCAGATATCAGAAAAAGCCAATTACTCTGGGTGACAAGTTTCCCCCTGAAGATATCAGTCAGCTGTGGAGAACACACTTGAAAGAAATGTCTAGATATCACCAGATGCACTTACCATGAAATTGAGCTGGTCTCACTTGTTTTTTCAATGTCTAAAGAGCCTGCAGTTATGTGCTTGGCAAGGCACAAGGCTTTCAAAGAGGCCCCATAAAATATCACTTACAGACAATATCTAATGCTTTGGACACATTTAAAAAGAAACAAATACCTCAAACTTGGAGGTGAGTTGTAAACTGTGAAAGTATAAAGAGAAATTCTGAAACAAAGAGATCAACTTGTTTAATGGACTTACATAAGCGTACAGGTTCAAAGAGATTTCATCAGTAGCATGTGAAGCATGATAAGGTGAACATGTGAAAACAACATTTCAGCTAGAAGTTTACACAAACAGCCCCCCTTTCTACACTCTACATTGTCTGTGGGTGTAAGTAATATAGTCTCCACTAACATCCTGCTTTCCTGAAACAGTTACATCTACATAAACATGCTTTCTCAGGAGTATTGCTAATGTTAAAGATCCCCTGAAGTGCCTTGAAAAGCGTAGCGTTGTGTTGATGTAATTTCAACTGTAACAGGAAGACAGGGACATAATGAACAGACCCGCCAACAGCATTTCGTTTATATCACTGCTTGGGTCAGAGCCGTTGAGCTCGGTAAAGCTGCATTTGACAGATTATGACAGCCACAGTCTAATAGATTACCCCTTTAGGGTAATCAATACGAAATGGTTACCAAAGAAAAACAGTGATTATAATCATGCTGAGGTGGTGTAGTTTGAAAATTGTGTCATTTAACTATTGGTGCATACACTGCTGCACCGGTGTTATCTCTTCTACTCTTTAATGCTGTTTGTCTAACCATTTCTCCTCCTAATATCATTCATATTGCTACAAAATATAGCATTCTGTGTAGAATTCAAATGGATCTGATATGTTTTGTGGTCTGCACCGATTCATGCATAAATCACGCTAAATCCATATTGGCCGAAGATAGAGACTATAGATACATTTATTGCTAACATATACTAAAAAACTTCAATTTTGATTTCATGGGGACTTTAGGACAGAAGTCAGAATCTGGCATTTTTTGAATTTAGAATTTTTGCATCATTTTAACATTATGCTTATCTGCAATTTACAATGAGCCAAATTAAGAGCAACAATACAAACAGCCTGCTTTAAACAGAGTTATAGTTAACTGAAACTAAAACCATAAAAACGATTTTCTTTCAGTTAGCTGCCAAGACAACATTTCTTTTTTTCCATTTAGTTTACACCTTTAAATACGAAAATTAATCTGATAAACTAATAAACACTAAAAAACTAATAATGACAAAAACACACAACAAATTTACTAAAACTAAAATGAAACAGAAAAAAAATTAAAAACAAAAATCAAAAAATTTATAAAAACTATAATAGTATTGCAATGACCACAATGAAACACTGTCCATATATATACATATAAAACCTTTATTTGACAAATAACTTGAGCGTTAAAAAAGGTGAAGAATACATGTTCTAAATCTTTGATATTGTCATTGTCAACTCGATAAATCTCCATTAGTGTTGGGCGATATGCTCAATTTTCATATCGTCAGCCTGTGAGATCGCCAATAAACTATTGTGTATAATTTATTTAATCGTCTATTTACTTGGTGTCATTGCAAGAAAGTGAACCAACACGATACTATCATCTAACGGCACAACTCTAGTGTCCATAAAATGCAAACTTCAAATCCTGGTGGATGTAGCAGGTTATCTGGATATTTGTTGCCAACTGTTTAATTAATACTGCTTATTTAGGCATAATATTTATTTGACTTGATACTATTTAAGGTAAGAAGGCATGTTTGACATATTCTGACATTGGGAATTAATTGTTTGTGGGTGGTTAGTAAAAAAGACAGTTTTGTGCTATGAAATACTGTGTGGAACCAGACCCAGAGTGTGGCAGTGAGCAGCGGAGAAAGACCGAGTGAAGTGAGAGTCCCTATAAGTTTGCTTAGATGCTTAGGTAGGTCCCAAAATCCCAGTGAGGAGAGTGAGAAGACCCAGCCAAGATCAATAACCCCGAAGCTTCACTGGAACGCCGCCAAGGTCTTGCTGGGCAACAAATGAAGACTTTAAGCGGCGCTGTGCCATTCTGGTCAGAGATTTACTGTCTTGTACCGCTCAGATGGGAGAGCAGCTCCCCAAAAAGCGCAGCCCTGTGAAAGAGTTCAAAGCAGACCGATTCTCCCCTCACTCTCTTCTAAAAGCCAACTGACCAGTGCCAGATCAGAGGTGTCCTCTGGAGGATCATAAATCCAGACGGCACAGGGACACTTATCGTGGGCCTTTCCAAGGCTTCAGAACAATGCTATTGCACTTAAGGCCCAGGGACTGTGATAATGTACTTTCCATATAAGCAGCGACTACAAATGCATATAAAAGATGTCTCAGATATATTCCCACTTGGACAGAGAAGAGCTTGACCTTTCTTTCTTTATTTTTACAACCCTTTATGTTTGTATTGATCTTTTTTTTCCTTTATTTTCACTGGGATTGAATGATTACCAAAGCCAGCAGCTGTTGTTTTAGTGAACTACCAGATTTCACTAGCTCCATAAATATAGGGGAGACCACCATAATGAGGTATGTCAAATGTATGTGTGCTATACATCAAACATTACTAGTGCCAGACCAAGCACCAGTGACACCTGTCCACAGGCAAATCACACATAATGTCACGGATTCTGATATTCTGCCATTAGAATAACGAATGGATTGCACCTTACTTCAATGTTTCGAAGCACGTTTTATAAATCAAACATTGTTTTCTGTACTCCTTAAGAAAAAATGTGTCCAAAAAAAGCAATTATTTTATTCAACAAGGATGCATTCATTTTCTATTTCAAATAAAAAAATTTTTTTCCTCAAATGCATTTGATGCATGCACTTATTTCCAAAGACCCCAACTTTAGACAATAGTGTACATATTGTCTTTAAACATACATGTATACATAACGGACATTTAATATGTACATGATGGACATCCACTTCAGCGTCAGCCTATGATCTGTTGTCACCGCTGCTGAACTGTTATAAAAGCGAAATGATGCAGTGCAAACATTCTCTGTGTGTTTAAGGGGAAATCCTCTTTGACTGGATTAGTAAATAATTGGCAGGGTCAATGACTGGGCCTCAACTCCTGTACTGACGGCAACCCCAGCACCATTTATGGGGAAGCAGAGGCTGTGACACTGCTTGTCTGGACTTAGTTCAGATTTACAGTAACTCAATTCATTACGAGCTGGGAATAGCGCCCCAATAGCTAACATCTGGGCTTTGCGGTTTTAAATGGGTGAGCTGGCAGCCTCCTTAAGCCATCACATCCAGAATCCATCTGTGTGCACCTTCCCCAGACCAGGCCTCCTCTACCTTGGCAGTTGGAGGAGGTCTGGGTGGTGGCACAGCAGACCACACAATAGGGCTCAGGGGGCCTGTGAAAGGAGGTAAAACACCTCCTACCCTCCCCTATTCCCTTCACTGGCCCACCACTCTTTACTTTCCCAGCTCTGACAGGTGAACCACGGGAGAGAAGCACAACAGAGCAGCTCCCAACACACACACAGCATGTAGAGAATCAAAGAGACCCTCTCAAGATGATTTAAAACACACTCTGAGATGGAACACCCACTCCTTTCCTGTACCTAGTGTCCTGGGACCTCAATCCGAAATCTGTGCTTATATGCAGTTTTTTCTCTCTTTTTCTTGCGTGCCCTCACCTCACTGTAGTCTTGACAACAGCTTAAGCATGACAAAGTCAAGAATGGGGACGTTGGGAGGGGGATATGGGGTGACTGTTTTCAGTAAATTGAAAACATAGAGAGTGAGCTCAAGGATATTGATGGAGCAGGGAATAAGAGTCCAAGAACAAAAGAAAGTAACAAAGAAATATCCTTTTACTCACTGGCTCAAATCAGATCTGATTGCTGAGTTCGTATATTATCATCTAGGACTGATATATTCAGGCAGTACAGAAGTATCGTAACCTGTTCATATTGTTTTCCAGAATATATTAGTCACTTTATCTACACTAGACCCTGAAGCTAAATGTATGCATTTCATGTTAAAGGCTATGGATGATTTTTTAATGTATTTTTAATTTACATCTATGCACCAGTCAAAAACACAGTCAGCATATAGGAAGCTATTAAGATATGGATTCACTGGAAGGTACGCAGTTCCCGTACATACCACATGATAGCACTACTCCAGGGTCAGAAATGAATTCAAACAGACATAGTAATCAGGATGCAGAATTGCAATCCAGATTTAAATGTAAGAAAGTTCAATTAAAATGAAGTTTACTTGACAAAGCATTTAAAAGTTTTGAAGTTTTGAAGTTTTTACATTTGAAGATTTAAAGGTTGTATGGACAGAGCAATGACAGCAACGATAGAAAGGTGAGCATAACAACAGAGACAAACCGACAAACATTTAGATAGACATAATGACAGAGAGAGATATAGTTCACCCAAAAATGAACATTTTGTCACCATTTACTCACCCTCATGTTGTTCCAAACTTGTATAAGTTTCTTCCTTATGCTGAAGACAAAAGAAGATATTTGGAAGAATTTTAACCAAACAGTTGTTGGTCTCATTTGACTTCTATAGTAGGGAAAGAAATACTATTGATTACCAGCATTCTTCAAAATACCTTCTGTTATGTTGAACATAAGAAAGAAGCTCATACAGATTTGGAACGAGGGTGAGTAAATGATGACAAAATTTTCATTTTTGGGTGAACCATACCAACAGACAAAAGAGATGGAGGACGGATGGATGGATGGACAGGCAGGCAAATGCAGACAGACAGAGAGACAGATACAGACAGGTGTACAAACAGGTAGACAGATGGACAGACAAACAAACGAACAGACAGACACTTTAATAAATCTGCCAACTCAATGTTTTAAGCTAGCTTACCTTATATTGCTGTATCTATCATCATATTTAGCTGTGCATGTTAGCAGCAGACTGTGTGGGCTATCTCTAAATCCACTGCTTTTCTGTGTAAGGCATGCAAATTCTGATCTAAGCTAAAACATGCTACTACAAGGTTAGATTAGCACTAAAGTCATCAGCGTGCACTTAAATTTAATTCAGTTCACACTTGCATGTAGCCAATAAATTTATCACTAACATCCTCTTTAGCCTTTAGCCTAATCCAGGCATTTAGCATTACACAAAACAGTCAGGGTGATGCCTTTTGAAACGGCAAACTATTCACACTCACAAAAAAGTGCATTTGCATCTTAAACATCCTCATGCCCGAGTAGAAACAAATGCTTCTCTTAAGAATATAATTTGTCACTTTGGTTGCTCTTCAAACAGAAAATAACCAATAGAAAAAAAGATATGGGAGAAAGAAGCCAGATTCCCAGCGTTTGATCCCTATGACTTGGCACTGAATAGGGGGTCAGGTCAGATGTGAATGGGCTTTCGGAAGTCTTGCCCTAGCCTGTAGCAGCCAGTCTTCTGACCTCGCCTGCAGGCTAGACAATGGAGAGGCGTTGACCACAATGTGAGTCCGGCTTTTAAATACAGGCGCGACACTGAATAGAAATTGTTGACTGAATGGAATCTCTTCCCGCTGCGGCGAGGACCTTGAGGGGTCAAGGTTCATCCGTGTCCGGCAGAGACGTGTGGGAACAGCAAGGCAAGATGCCCACACAGCTTGCCCGGTGCCCTCTGTGTTAAGACCTAACCCAAAGGTGGGCTGACCGGCAACTAAGTGTGACAAAAGGTTGAGGCAATGTTAGTGAGAGGATGACTGGCAAAAATAGCAAAGACTTAAGTGTAAATTTAAATAGCAGGCCTTCAAATGCTATACATTCTGAAGGACACCTTCCTACACTGGTTTAAGGCATCAAACCACAGAAATATTTTGGTGTGGATAGACATCTGAGACTGAGGGGCAAGAGTAAGAAAATATGGGCAGAAACAGTAAAAAGATTGGGAACTGGAAATGCTGCAAACTAAATTATATATTATTATCAAACAATGTGTTTCTGCAATGTTTCAAATCGACACACCATGTCCAACACCACAGCTTGGCAACTTGTGTATCATCTAGAACAGTGGTTCTCAAACTTTTTACAGTGGCGTACCCCTTGGGGCATTTAACATTTTTCTGAGTACTCCCTCTTTTCCACTTAGACCGCAGTCACACCTTTTCTCTTAAAGGACAATATTTACAGGTGCATTTTTCTATCCTTACTAATTGTATGTCATGTTTTATGTCATATTCTTAACATTTCATTTAGTGTATTATTAATATAATAAATATAGCAATAAATGATGGCAAATCAAAGCATTCTTGTAGATTTAAAAATAAAACTGCCAATACGTGGCGGCAAGTCACTGTCTTAATGAGCCAGGCGTCGTGTCATTCATTCATTCAGTTAAGAAGCAAAATGCTGTAGTTATGAATTGGTTATTAATCACTGACTCTCCGAATCGTTCAAAGCCACAGATTAGTTCACTAACGAAACACTGCTATGTGTTGCTTGGAGACGCAAACCAGATCATACGGATTTTGTTAGAACTATTATTATTTCATTGCAAAATATAACAAACATGACAATATTCTGTTTAAAATGTAGGCTACATTTAAAATGTAAAATGTTCACTTAATATGACCTTTTTTGTTGAACTGAATCAAAATCAGTTAAAGCTGCAGTCCATAACTTTAGTTAAAAATGATCTGAAATCAATATTTGAGCAAGTGTTCAAATCTATAGCCTTACTTTAGCCCGATTCACAACGGTAAGCTTATAATAATGTTTACTAATTTGAGTGGTACAGGTAGGTTTTCGCAGGAAATTCAAGCACTGTGTCATCGCGTCATGTCTGTAAACATAAAGAAGTTGTCCCGGCTACTAGGCTATCGCATGTGAGGATCCTGCAGGAGAAGGATCGTTTATAGTCTTTTCTCACAGCAGCTAGAATAATTCATTTTAGCATTTTGATGGCGGATTGAAATCCAGAAAGGATTATGTGTTTATAAAACATGTGAATGAAATTAAACTATATTCCAGTTTTAAATGTGCATCTGATTACAGCCTGGGATTACACAAGATCTGAATTTACAGACAACCAGTTCGAAGGGAGCATAATTTGCTTTTTTATTAAAAGAATTTCTTAATATGAAATTTTAATGGTATGACAATTAGAGATTAGATTGTAAAGAAATTGAAATCTACCCGCTAATACACAGTCACGCAATGCTGATGCTGTTAACATTAATAATTTGAGAACAAAGTTTAACAACAATAATAATAATTTGCACGGTTTGATGTGAAATGAGCTAATCGATTGTTACTCTTAATCACCATTGGTAGCGCAATTTATTGTAATGCTTTATTCCTCAGTTGGTCAGAACAAACATGGCAGACTTGTTACTGACTTGTTCAGATGTCAGATGTGAAAATTCTTATTTGGGTCATATATTCCAAGACGTAGGTGTATCCACACCGCTGCGGTGACTGACAGCCACACATTCACCTCAAAACATTAGATTCATTCGTGCTGGAGCCGTGCCAGAGCACAGCCCACACAAGGAAGATAATTCCGCACACAGCTGCAATCGCAGGTTTTCAAAGAGATGGCGTCAAAGATGCAAAACCTAAAAATGAGAATAGATTAAAATCGAGAAATCAATAATTTCAACCCAGCCCTATAGGAGACATTACAACCACAAGAAGACTATGTAGAACTTATGTGTCTTGGTTATCCCTGACTGTTTAGCTTGTGAAAGGCCTAATCTCAAAGGCTTGCATCAGAGTCTCCTCCCACTGTTGACTGAGACACACACGAAGCAGTGGTTATCTGGGTGTCCCACATTCAAAAAGAAAGGACAGAAGCATCAATCTACACTTAAAATGACAGTTCTCTCACCCAACAGGGGTTGTTGTGGTTATTTTGTAAGATCTTATTGTATTCTGGGGAAGAAAATGGTGTTTAATAGGCCATATTATGTGTATGTCATCACACACTATATTTGCATCCACGGTAGAGCTGTTATCCTGTATTTAGAGGAAGGATCTCCTATGGGGTATGCACACTTGCCAGAACCTGCCTGTTGACACCCTTTGTTCTTATGGGCACAACATTTATGTACCTTTAAATGAATGTGTAAAGACACCTCTTAAAACCACTACTTCCCCTCAAACCGGTAATATTTCAGATGCAAGCATACACGTATGACCAGTCACATTTAATGAACAAACAGCAGGGACTAAGACATGGTCATACCTACACTTTGGACCCCATATGCCTCTTTAATCTCATCACGACAGCCAAAAATGTCTCATTTGGTCTTCAAGGAGCAGACATCATTTTTGTTGAATCTGATACAAGTTAATTGTGAAAGCTATCAAATTCATGCATTGAATATGGCAAAATCTTTATGATGTTGAACTGCCACAAACGTTCCCATAAAAGACATCAAATAGTTCTGCGGTAGCTTAAACTACATGCAGTCATGTTAGTAATAGACCTTTACCCATTTAAGAGTCTAACACCTTATTAAAACATACAAACATCTGAAGTGGCTAAAACAGGAAATTTGCTCTTGAATGTGCATGAGAACATGTTTTCAATATACTCATAAATGCATCCAATAAAGAGGTACAGGAACCAAGAAGCTGATTAAACCTTAAGCAAAGTGAACTGTAAAGGCTTAATTCTGTGGGGTGATTAAAACACATTTGCTAAGGATGTAAAAGCATGAACCCTCATGTCATTCCAAACCTGTTTGACTTTATTTATATGGGACACAAATGAAGATACTTTAAAGCATGTTACAACTGTTTTTGTCCAAACAATGTCAAAAACCACACTGGACTTCACTTCTGTTCACTTTTTATGGACACTTTTTCTGTTGGATGTACTAATTTACACAATTGAAATACAGTTACACAGTTGAAAGAGCAGTTTTTCTTTGCCCTCTACAGCATCTTGTATAGCTTAAATGAAAATGAATAGTAACAGCGGTCACAGTGCAGCCACATGAGCCATTGTTCACTGCTGCAGTCAGATCTGATCTGAGAATCAGAATACAACTACTTATGGAGTTTCATTATCTTCAGCGTGCGCATAAAAATCTCTGATCGTTTCCAACTTTCCAACCTGGTGTTTAATCTTCTTTCTGTAGAAACTTGTTACCACCTCAGAATAACAAATAAAACAGACAACAGTGAGATAAATCTGAAAATCACATTGAGAGATATAAAGTTGCAATTACAAGAAATACAAGAAAACTTTTATTACATATTATGAGTAAAATCTGAGTGAAATGAATAACTGAAAAATGCTGGGGCTACTTTATTCTGTCCATTGGTTGTTGATTAGATGTACTGTAGGCAGATCTGAACGTGAGCTTGTAGTTAATTTTTAATTAATAATTACAAGCTCAAAAGTACATGTTTTTAGAAAATAGAGATTTTAGAGATGCATTTTCAGTGCACATTGTGAGATTTATGTCACAGATATGATAGTCACGATTGCGAGATAAGACGTGATTGTGAGATATAGTTGCAATTACGAGGAATTCATTGAGTCGACATTACCTTTCAATTTTTTTACTCTGAGGTTGAAACAAGGTCTTATACTTTTGCCTTCCACGAGTCAACAAAAGGTCATCTTGCGAATGTGACAAAACAGCAAAGGAAAATGGCACAAGAACACTTATTTAGCATTGTTATGGGCATTTGGCAGTGATAGCAAACAGCACTGAATGTTGCTTTTAATGTGGGTGTGGTGGTCTTGGTAATGGTATGATAGACATGATTGACTGGATTACGTAATGCACTATTTCCCGTATTTCCATTGGCTGAGGCCAGACCTATTTGAGAGTTTTTTATTATTGAACAATGACCTCATTCGAAAATGGCTGCCAAAATACCTTTTTGGAAAATATCTTAATTACAGAGAGAGACTGACTTGGCTGTGTGCTCATCTTAGCGCACGGCTCGATGCAGTCTCGCAGCAAAAGAGCTCTCCGCATTCTGACATCTGCTGAATTACTCTGAATAACTTGAAATCTGGCAGCACGCTCTGGCTTTCTAAAACTACGACAGCGCTGAATAAATTCTATCGATTCTGGCTTCATAAAAATCACAACGCACTCTTCATGGCTGCATCATGTGCGTACTCATAGAATAAGAGCGAGATGAGTAGAGTTGTCGCTGGTGTTAAACAGCAGCAGTGATTTGCACGATCTCACTGTTTATAGAGAATCAAAGCTGGCCAGCATCTCTTCCCAGGACACCTACAAATTCACAACACTTTGCTTCCCTGAAAAACAGTCTGTACAAACAAAACAATCTGGAGAGGATAACGGCTGTAGCCCACCATGCTCTGGACCATCCCTGAAACACTTTCAAACCGAGCAGTCCTTTGAGAAGCGATTTGTTTACTCTCTTCTTTTCTATTCTCGTATGACAAACAGCAGATTCAAAAAGCATTGTCCACACAATGAAACTTTATGATACAAATTTACTGATTGTAGCAATAGCAGAAAATGTTATTTCAAATGTTTTGTTTCTATTTGCCATGCATTACTTTTGCACAGTCTCCAGATTTCTGAAATCCTGAAGGTCAATAAGCATAAAAAGCAAAAAGCAGAATGAAGAATGAAGAGAGAGGCAAATGATGGAAACTGCTTCCAAATCACATTTTTAAATAATATATGTGAGCCTGGACCACAAAACCAGTCATAAGGGTCAATGTTTTGAAATTGAGATTTATACATTATCTGAAAGCTGAATAAATACATTTCCATTGATGTACGGTTTGTTAGGATAGGACAATATTTGTCCGAGATAAATCTGTTTGAAAATCTGGAATCTGAGGGTGCAAAAAATTGTCTTTAAAGCAATAGTAATACATGTTACTAATCAATAATTAAGTTTGGATATATTTACGGCAGGAAATGTACAAAATATTTTCATGGAACATGATCTTTACTTAATATCCTACTTAATATCCTTGGCATAAAAGAAAAATCGATAATTTTGACCCATACAGTGTATTGCTGGCTATTGCTACAAATATACCTGTGCTACTTAAGACTGGTTTTGTGCTCCAGGGTCACATATATTTTTTTAAATATTTATTTTGGTACATTTTGCTTTTGCTTACAACAGAAACACATGACACATATATAACTTGTTTTCTTGTGTAATTACCTAGTCTGCATATCTAGGTTCTTCACAGATCATTCTCGTTGCAGTCTGATTTCGCTATAATAATTTCCTATAAACTGAATTTTCAATGAAATTAAGAAGAATTTAGGTAAGGTGGGACAGTTTATGTGCATATTTTTAAAAGAAATATTGCATATTTTTAAAACAAAGGGTGAAGGGTGTTTACACTTCCTTTTGGGGAAAAAAAGAACGGTATTGTAGAATGATATTTTAGCATTTCCATCATTCTGAATTATGTACAACAACAGTTCCGCTAACTACTATTGTTAAGAACACTTTATTCAAATATAATCTTTGAATATTAGCATAAATGGCAAAATGTTTATAATAAAACTATTTTATTACAATTATTAAAATGTTTAAATAAAAATTCTATATTTTCTTTAAACCGTTCACGTCTGACAAAATCAAGATATTATCATCAATAATTACATGGTACAGAAGAATTCAATTTTTTCTTATATTACATTCACTTTGACACCTAGAATGTACAAATTCATTCATTCTTTTAATCATAGAGACAAAATTTAGCTTTACAAAAAATGAATCCGTGCCAGCGTTGGGACAGCATTTTCAGTCCCCTACCTGCCTGATGTCCAACACGTCCCTCCCACCCATAGAGTCCCACTAACGTCACATCTGACACTGACACACGCAAAGTGTGAGACGAGTGACGGAACTTTGATTGCTTTTTTGGATTCTGTGTGTACAATGAGTAAGCGAACACCATCACCTCACACACTACAAGATTTGAAGGTTCACAGTGTGCTAACGGAAACGAAACATATTACTAAACAACAACCAGTCTATGAACAAGTTGTCCCCACACTTGTAATTATTAAGCTTTTATCATACATCCGCCAGCAATAAAACTGCCAGATTGGAAGATAAAAATATCTATGACTTGAGAATGTATTAGACGCTAAAATGGAAATGAATTATATACAGATGCTAAAAAATTAATGGTCTGATAATAAGAAGCTTTGAGACATACCATTCAAATGCTTTGAACCAGTAAGAGTTTTAGTAATCAACTGATATATTTTATGCAGCAAGGATGCATTAAATTGATTAAAGTAACAATAAAGACATTTACAATGTTACAAAATATTTCAACTTCAAGCAAATGCTTTTCTTTTGAACTTTCTATTTATCAAAGAATAATATATCCTAAAAATCCACTTTCCACAAAAAAAGGATGATTTCTGAAGGATCATGTTACACTGAAGACTAGAGTAATGGCTGCTGAAAATTCAGCTTTGCCATTATATTAAATAAATTGCATTATAAAATGTATTTAAATACTTTAAATTGTGATAATATCAGCCTTGTTGAATATAAGAGATTTACGTATCGACCGTGGATATTTGAACGGTAGCACGTGTCTTAAAGGCGTAATTCACCCAAAAATGAAATGATCTATCACATTACATATAATGTACTAGGTATGGTCACTAGGTATGTAAACCCAAAGACCCCTGGTGTAAGCGACGACATATATAACCAACATGAGGCTCAATTCATTTATCACTGTCACAATTAGAGAAGGAATAAAGCGCAAAATGAAGTTTAGGAAGCACCCTTTATGGCCATTGTGGTCATTCCCATCTTCAACATAAGAAGAGAGAAAGGGAAGCCTATTAGCGCAAGAAAACTTGTGAGGATCTGATTCACGCTGCGAACACTAAAGCTGCCTGCCACTCAATCCCACTCAAAATGGCTCCGACAAAAGGGCCTGTTTACGCAGGCCTGGGATGAGAAAAGGATAACCTATGAGAGCTGGAGGCCAGGGCGACACAGACGGAACAAAGCCATCTGATTTGGCTGCGTTCATTTCAAAAAGGTCTTTTCCCGCCCTGAAGATCATCATTGAGACTTAAATGAGGAACCTTTCGGTTGCTGGAAATAAGAGGAGAAACCCTAAGGCCCGGATGCACGTATAGCACTGAATGTTTCCCACTGAGTGCGTATGAATGTGTTAAGAGCTGGGAAAACAGGATTTAACCCCCATGTCGCAAAAACCATATCAATGCCAGCAGATTTTCAGAATAACAGTCTCTTTAGATGTGTAGCCAGATTATTTAAAAACATAGCAAGAGCTTGATTAGCAGGCATCTCTTGTGACAGTTTTACTCTGAAATCACAACTGCGGTTTTGTTTTACTTTTAAAGACGAAATATGTGCAATTGTTGTTTTTGCAAGATATGAAATGAATATTAAAATGCATTCAAAGTTGCATTTATTTGATCACTAAAAAACAGAAATAATGATGATGATTTAAAGTAACTTCTTTCTAGTTTAATATATTTGATATAAAAGTGAATTTTCAGCAGCTATTACTCCAGACTTCAGCATCACATGATCCTTCAGAAATCATTCTAAAGTGCAGATTTGCTGCTTAAGAATTAATCTTTCTTATTATTAATGCTGACATCAGTAAAGTGCTTCCTAATGTTTTGGAGGAAACCATGATACATTTGTTTTTTTCATGATTCTTTGATGATTAGAAAGTTTAAAAGAATAGCATTTTTTATGAAACTATCTTTAACAATAGGAAAGTCTTTACTGTCACTTTTGATTGATTTAAATATGAAGAGTTTATTTGCAAAAACAGATAACTCCATTTTTATTTATTTTCAGAAATCGTGTTTTTTTTATTGTGCATTCCAAGTAATATCATTCAAACTGCAGTTGGGTTGTTTTGATTGAGTAATAATAACTTAAACAAATAGGTCCCACTTTATATTAAGTGTCCCTAATACCTGT
>SCHK01297366.1:0-12908 GCA_004124795.1 Poropuntius huangchuchieni
AAGTGCTCTCAGACACAGAGCAGTGAAAATAATAATAATTTATTTTATTCAATTCCTCACAAATTCACGGACTGAAATGAACACATAATAGTTACAAGGTTGCAACTAATTTTAAAGCACAATGTCAGATTTAAACTAAATAAATAAAAATAAAGATGCAGAATTACTATACGTCAACAATAAATGTCTCATTTGCATCCATTTTAATTTCTCCCAGGAGAATCAGCTAAGACCAAAGATAAATAAATAAAAAATAAATAAAACATCATTAAATCACATAAAAAAGAGCAACCACCGAACAATAAAATGTTCTTGTTTGGGCGAAGTTTGAATCCACAGTCGACAAAACCCTCTGCTCTGACTGGGTCGTTGGTCTTGTTTGCATTGCAGATCATTTCCAGTTTCTTTCGACATGTACCGCACGTTCATCATCGCGGCCCTGTCACTGTACTGGTTTTAAATACCTTCATCCCCCGGAGAAATACATGTAAAGCATGTCAAAACGAGTGTATATGTGTTCAGCTTCTCCAGAGATACATAAAAAGGAGGAAATGCCTTGAAACAGCCCTTTCAAACAGTTTCATTTGACTCAAACAAGGCGCCCACAAAGTGCTTATGGCATAAGTGCTGTCAACAGCAGCAAACAAGCACCCCACTCTTATTTACTCACTGTTTAAGATCATAAAAGGAGGATTTAGATCGATAATCCCTCCTTGGTAATCTTCCATTTGATCATTGTGCCAGAAAGTGCCCTTGTTGCCCCTCAACGGCCGTGGTTTCCTACGTAACAAAACAAATAAACATTCACTCACAACATTTGCGCTAACGCTAATTGACCGAGGGGCTGCCCGGTTTACCAAAATCACATTTTTATGAACAAGCTCATTTTTATCTTCACACACAAACGCACACAGAGACATTTCTCAAACGTAGCGAGGATTTGAAAGGCTTTCGATCATTCCCAGCCCCGCGCAGCAGCCATCTTGTGCTCAGGCGCGGCTCTCCCAAGGGCTGGAATGATCCCAGTGCTACAAGGCTCTCTTTCATAGGGCTGGTCGGCTAGAGAGGAGTACATCCCCTGTGACGGCAAGCTGGCTCCAGCCAGGCGCACAGAGGAGCGGGTGTCAGGCCTAAATGTATTTTTCAAACTCAGACGAGACACAAATGGCTTGGTTAGCTTCCCAGTCATTTTTCATAACACTTGTAAGCATTGTTTTTTCTTTGTGATATAGACATAAATGAGCACACGATATAGATCATGGGGATACAATTACAGTTCTAAATTTCCTTCCTATTAAAGGTCTGAAAAGTCAAACGTATCGTTTTTTTGAAGCTGAAATCCTCTATGACAATAACGCATTCAGAAATAATTACTGTGAATGACTGTAATAAAAAGAAAAACAGAAATACTGAATTCTAAACGGTATCTTAAAGATTTCTGCTTTGTAGAATCATAAAAAAGTACCCTAGTGAAAAATAAATACTCCAAAATGTATTTGAAATACAATTATTTCATGCTATTTTCATATTATGTGCTTAATAAAAATATCCTAAAATGCAAACAAAAGCACGCACAACAATCTCAAATGGGACTGAAAAACAAGTAGGATAATTAAATGTAAAGGCAGCAACACCAAAACCCTAAAAGTATCCAAAAATTATTTTAAAAACTTTCGCATAGCTTGTGACATTTTGATGAAGAGCCTGCGTGTTCGAAACGTCTCATGCTATGCAAAAAAATTTTAATCAATTCTTGACATTGATTTTTTTTTAAAAATAAAAATATCCTGAAATTGTACTTTTGTTATACTAAACTGATATACTTAAAATCTGCAAAAAGTGGAACAACTAATTTATGCACTTTAAATGTGCAGAACTAAAGATATACTAAAGTATATTTAAATGTTCTAAAGTTTAACTATTGCAAGTATACTTCAGATACACTTCAAATGCCTTGCATTTAAAGATATTGTTCAAAGATCATGCAATCCTCTTAAATAGTGACATGAAAACACATTTTAGGGTTAATATTAAGAAATGTGCATTGTACATGAGTAGTACCAAATAAAGCTGAAATATCATTTTTATATCAGTAAGCTTCGAGTGATATGTTAAGAGACTTGAACTATACTTAGTATAACATAAATGTCTTGTAAATAAATAAGTACACCTTTTAAATCTTTTAAATAACTTTTTTTATTTTGAGTATTTTCCCACCATTAAAAAAGTTACGTTGTAAAGTTAGAAACTATGCAAGTTAAGAAAATGATGCTGTATTTGTAATTTTCCTAATTAGCAAAAAAATAAAAAAATGCTGTGTGGGTGGAAGCAGTCTGGGTCTAGACATGGTACGCTAATTGCTGACCTGTGACAAATTATTCACGTGGTATTAACAAGTTGTCTTTTTTTCTCCACTGTGTATCCAAATATGTACTTGTGAACATGAAATTAATGTTTCCTGTCAAGTCTTTTTGATGGAATGGCAGACTAAAACCATCGCACTTCCAGTTGATGCAGAAGATTTACATGGAGAATCTTAAGGCTCTGGACTCTCAGCGCCAGCTTGGATGTTGTGACCTGTAACTGTTTTTGTCAGTGAACATGAATCTCTTGTGCTGAAGTGTGTGTGGCCTCCGCAGCAATATGGCAAATGGTCTGAGCTCCTCTGTTCCTTCACCGTCCCTGCGAGCACAAACTTTCCAATCGCTCATCCCTCTACTAGCGCCATTTAACATCAGCTACCCAGGTTTCACCTTGTATTCATTTGTGCACTGCTGAGAGTCAAGGAAAGCTGCAATCTCCTACAAATGCTCCCTTTTGGAATTGCATAGCAGTGGCATCTAGCCAATGATAGATATGCATAATATTTCACGGGGAGACCCAGCAAATAGAATACCCTGCTGTGCTAAAGAAAACAATGTGTTTCTAAGCACTGAGATATAATCCATCACTGTGCCGTCAGAGAAGAGGAGGCTAGGGAGAAAAAAAACACCTACCTGTTTTTCACATCAGAGCAAAAAAGAAAAATGACAGAGCCTCGCTTCCAGAAATGTCTCTGTGCATTCATGCGTGATCCAAGAGGTCTTCTCAGACCCTAATCAAAGGATTGCTTTGCCTTCAGTACTGAAACGCAAGCTAATTCCAGCCATGGCAGAACAGAGCCTTCGTTTCAGTCAGTCATCGTGCACTCAAATGAGAAGAGCGACATTTTGTGGGATTAATTGCACCCTGATCCAGGGGTAAAGGAAACCAAGCTTGGTCTTCATAAACCACTGCATTCGTGGCTTTCTTGGTTTGAAGAGGCTTGGATGCACTCAACCTGAACATGGGAGTGATGTGGGTGTCAGAATGTAATACATGCTGTAAATTAGATCCTTCATTTCATTCCTTTTTTACTCTTGAAACACTGTCAAATAAAAAAAAAAATTGCACCAAAACACCTCTGAAATGACATCAGCTCTGTCGTTCACTGCTCATTGAGGTGCTTCATTGTATGGCCCATCGGCTTTTCGGCCCCATATCTTTCCGAGTTGCCCTTGAGTGCCATTAAAAGCTCTGGCGTGGAGAGCAGCGGTACTGGGGGCCGGGGGAGCGGAGCACGGGCCTGCCAGCAGCTTTGGCCCATGGCCGAATCTCCGACAGAGGCCTGATGGATGTGGTTGAAGGACTGAGGCATGAGTGGGGGTTTGCTGGCCCCGCTGGGGGATAGACAGGTGTTTTGTGAGGACGAGGCCAGGCCGTCGGATCCCTGGATCTGCGGTGATGTGTGTGCCATCGCTGGATTTCGGCCCTGTCTCCCAGCCCAAGCTTGCTCCCTGGAAGGAAACCATTCATTATGTGTCCGGGGACAGCCAGAGGACCTCACGTTCATGCAGGCACAGTCTGATACCTACATTATGCAAAGTGACTCTCGCACCACTTCGACCTAAGGGAATGGCAAATGACATCAAAGTCATTACTAATGATAACAAATCTATTAATGTTGAATGATAGCCTCATTAAATGGTTCAAATATAAGTCCTAGCTTATGTGTTAATGATATGTTAATGATTCTGCCAATTATTAGAGCTTAATGGCACCTGCGGAAATAACATTACCGACCGGAATCAAACTTCCAGTGTGCTTCTCTGGCACAGTGTGAGACCTCTGCCATGTGGTGAAAGCACTCAAGACCAAGCCCTAGAATGTCAGGGGACTCATTACCTGTTAACGTTGAAGGAGGAGATGTTATCACACTTACTGCATGTTCGCAGGAAATTGCTCGCATTATATCCTATGGGGAACATTGCTTTGCTGTTCTGTACTGAAATCCTTTTCTACGCAACTCGTTTCTTCGTTTCTTTCTAATCGATTATTAAGCTTCTATGACGAAGATCCAAAACCCTTTCAAGAAACGATCCAAGACCTTTGGACTGACAAAAAGTGTTGAAGGAGTTGTTCACCCAAATATGAAAATTTGGTCTTGATTTACTCATGACATTCCATGTGTTATTTTCTTTCTTCTGTGAAACACTAAAGCTGTTAAACAGAATGTCAGGGCTTCTGTTTTCCATTCAACAAAACCGAGTGGTGATTTATACCACCAAGCTCCAAAAAAGACAACAAAGCATTGCATAAATATCATGAAAGTACAGCTAGTGCGCTATATTGTAAGTGTTCTGAATCCATCGGAAATCT
Organism: Poropuntius huangchuchieni; assembly: GCA_004124795.1. Lineage (NCBI taxonomy): Eukaryota > Metazoa > Chordata > Actinopteri > Cypriniformes > Cyprinidae > Poropuntius > Poropuntius huangchuchieni. Next base: position 4,678 of record SCHK01297366.1, read on the forward strand.
GGCATATAATTACAATAGTAAAATCTCTTGCTTTTAAATGCTTTGCAATCAAACTTGTGACACTCTTGAACGGCATTTGGTGTCAGTGACATCAATATTGATTGCAATGTGTTTGTAGGCTCGTCCAAAAGTTTAGCATTAGCAAAAAAGAAGATAATCGGGGACTAACAGCTTAAGAGTTGGAATATAGCAAATAAGTCTGTTGTCTTTTTTGGCAATACGACTTAGCCTTCATTCTGGGGTGAGTACATTTTAAGTATTAAGTATTTTAACCATGCAGATGTTAGTCATCATCCATTTAGACTCTCTCAGACGTATTCTCACAATTGCTGGGAACGTCTCCTCAGTTCAGCTGTTGTGACCCCTGTGGAGCCCTTTTGGGAAGGCTGGGGTAGGGGTCAGGCCTACAGAAGGTCACTGGAGGTGTACTGGTCTCTCTCTCACCCCTTCATCGGAACTCCACCTGTCAACTACACAACCATGGCAAAGCACACATCACATCAGCCTGTACATTCCAGACCTCCTCTCTCTTCGACCCCGCTGACCTTGTTTGAGATGGAACCTCTGAAAGCATGCGGCCGTGACGCATCAGGCAGCAGAGTGTATGGATGTATGGAGAGCATGCAGGGATGGGGAAGCATAATGGCAGATGAGACTCGATGCTCTGGGACTGCTCTGATTCTATTGGGCTTGGAAAAATAGCAGATTTGACAGTGACTATTCCAACAGTGTGAAGGATACCACGGAAATCACAGTATCCCCAGAGATCACATCGACACATGTCAGAATGAGCTATTATTCTCAGTATTGGACGTTTTGCACCACCGGTCCCTGATGTAATGACATAAACCTCAAGGGTGCATCTACAAAACTAAACAGAGATTCAAACTGACAGGAAGTTTTGAAGCTTAGGTGGATGGAAATGACAAAGAACCTTCCATACTGATGGTGGAACGCCGGCTGCTTCCTCCATAAGGTGGTGTGCGGACTCTCTCTAGACCGGTGCCAGCTGTGTGATCATACACTGATGTCTTGGCAGAAGTGGCTTCCACATTTCTCTCTTCAACCCCCCTACCCAATTCCCCATAACCCCCTCTCGTCCAGAACCACAGTGAAATCACTCCAAATGTGCCATGACAATCTGACAGGACAAGCATTGCGGGTCCGTTCCATCTGCTTCCAATTTAATTTTGTGGAGGGGGAAGCTGTTAGATGAACGGGGAGCTTTAGTGGGTGTCAGGCCTGTTAGATGAAAGTTGGATGGGTTATTTTCAAATGGGCCGCCTCACCATCTCCACAAGTGTGTCGGCAGTTGCCCGAATCTTGGAACTCACCGCTATGATCATTCCCTGATCAAAGACCTGCAGCCATGAAGCAGACAATGGCTGAGCCTATTTAGACCATTATATGAAAAGACCGCATCAGCCTGGATTGGTTGATGGTTTGGAGGTAGTGATGGTAAGTGGGGTAAGAGGTAACATCTTATTGTAGTTTAGCCTTGTCAGAGGATGGGAAAAAGAGAACCATTACTAACTTAGGTCTGCAAAAAGCAATTTTCCTAATTATGCGATGAAGGAAGTCAAAGGTCTGGAGAATGTCAGACTGCTAGCAGTCAGAAAACCATTTAAAATGGTTTACTGGGAGTTGGATAGTTGTCTTCCTTTCCCAGCGAGCTTAATTAAAGTAAAGTGTGACTGTTTGGTTAAAGACCATGCAGCAAGGTGTTTTAATGTTACAGTAATGACTGCGTAAGAGGAAGTTTGAATGCTAAAAACATGAGGGGATTATACTGACAGCAACGCCTGCATTGTTTTAGCTCCTGATTCACTGAAAGTATAATGCAAAGCAAGATCCAGTGCAAAAAATCAACGGTACATTTGCTGTTTCCTTTAACATCAGTTGGAAGTCTATATGTACTGTACCTTATTCACCCCTAAAGGGTACATATTTGTACCTTAGGATGTCTTATTAATAGTACAGCGGGTGTATCTTTGAGAGTACTGCATGCTCTAGAGACAAGTTATTGTACACCAAACAGCAGCGTCTTTACAGAGACTTTTTTTTAGCTGAAATGTCATGTTAATTTGCCCCCAGACAACTGTAGGGCCAATGTAGGCACGGTATGGGCTTGAGGTATGGGTCCTACAGTAAATGTTTTTTTTTTTTTCTCATGGGTTCCATGTTGGACCATACTTGGGGTACTTCAGATAGGGCTGACATGGAACCTGCGGATAAACCCATTTAGGGCTTATTGAGATAGGGCCAACATAGAACCTGTGAACAAACCCATACCTCAAGCCCATGTCATTCCTATAGTGGCCCCACCATGAAACGTTTGCTCTTATCTGCAAAGTGAGCATCTTTGAAAATTGCTCCAACTTCTTTCAGAGGAAAAGGAATGTATCTACCCAATACAGATGGTATGAGTGGGGGTGGGGGAAGTTTCAGAAAAGCTTGCACCAATCTCAGGCACCATCCATCACCCTCTCCTTGTTTTTCTTCTGCCTCTCTTCCAGCTTTCTGTCTGTCTCAGTCCAGCTTTATGCACTTTTCTCCAGGCGCAATTGGTGAAGGAAGCGTTTGAGATACCACCGGAAGAAATTAGTCCATGTCGGTTCTCATTTATGAGCCGTGGAACTGGCAAATTCTGGAGAGAAGAAAGAGTTGGTTGAACTCTCTGGCTCTTACTCTATCTTCCTACTTCGGTCGTCAGGCACGTCCATTTTCATCAAGGGTTATCGGGTCAATAAAACCCCTGACCTTGCCCAATCATAAAACAGTCACAGCAGCAGAGCGGCGATTGATCAAGTTCATAACTCGATTTGTGGCGTATTGAGCGAGAACAATAAAAATCAAGATATATAATATATTGGAAAATAAATCTAATGTTGGCATATAATTCTAGAAAATCCAAATGTAAAATAGTCTTTAATGGCCTCAATTTTTAAATTTCAATTACTATCAACTGTTTATTTTTGCCTTTAAGATTATTATTATTTTTTTTTTTTTTTTTTTGAGATGACTACAGACTTTTTGTGGATGATGCTTTGAGAAGAAAAAGCAATACACTTTGATAGTGCATTTCTGTGAAATTGCACTAAGCACTCAGTCTTGGCAGTGGCCATATGGTTGTAATGTAAGCCTGAGTAAGTGAGGACTTAGCTAGTCCAAGTCTCAGCTACTCGAATGACTAGCTCAACTTATTCAATTTGTGGAGGTCAAAAGTTGATAGCACTGTTTCTCCTTTCTAATGGGAGATTTCTTCTTTTAGCTTTGAATAGGCTTAACTTCATATCGCTGGCTCATTAAACAGATCCTAGCTAATCAAATAAGCCACCACTTAGCGGAAACACAAAAGCAGAGAATTTGGCGAAGGCATAGCCTGGCATTAGAGAGCTCTATTTGACACTTTAATGACAAAATTTTATGAACAGGCATCCCAAGTCCCAAAGGATGTCTATAATTAGACCTACTCACATTTTCTAATTACTCTTACGGGTCTCAAAGTCATCACAACAAATATGTGAACATGCTACAACGTACCACTATTGAGGACTTGTTATGTTCATCCTTTTGGTGCCTGTTCAAGGCGTCTAAATGGATATTTTTAATTGCAAATTACTAGTGCGATGAATATTGACAATTGGACTTACTGTAATGCATTTTTGGAGTGTATTTACCACAATTTTATAGTGTCCTAAAAATGACCTTGTGAATAAAGTGCATGTCAAAAGAATGCTTTGGGAAGCAGGTGATGGCGATGGTGATGGTTCATGCCCAATATCTCAGCATCCATATGCCCTTCTGGAAGCCTTGCTGTCCAGGCAGATGGTATGGACCAGGAATTAGTTTCTGGTGTTTAATTACGCTCATAATCAGGGGAAATAAAGATCAATTAAAACAAAAGAGAAATTAATGAAACGAGAGAGCCATAAGCATTGCACAGTTGTCTGGGCAGTCTTGAAATTTAACAGCACAACATGCTGCTTCAGTGCTTCAATGTAAATTCACATTCCCTGCAAGGATAAGCTGTAAATGTTGTTACAGTGCGGATACTGGCTACATTTACGGTGGAAGGCCTTATGCACAGATCTTATGTCTGAGCAGATACTGTGTATCATTTTCTGTTCCATTGTTCCAGTTGACTGTGTTTTCATTAACACCCATCAGACTACTGTATACTTGGAAACGGTCTACTCTTAAACTACACGGTGGATCATGGATATATTGGTGCATTTTTGTAGCTCTTTAAAGAGTGTAATATGTTCTTTACACATCTTAATAAAATGAAACTGTAAGACAACAATATAGAATATTAGGTTATCTGTGAGGCAGATGCAAGCACCCTTAACCTTTAAAAATGTAAACTGAAAAAAAACCCATCCCATTACCTTAGCACCAGGTGAGGATTTAAGACTTAAATTATTATGAATCAAACCGAAATATCAAATGAGCAGATATCTGATATGTACTAAATTTAGAATCAGATCTGAAAGAGGCCCAAAGCAGTGTGATGTGGATTGCTGTTCACACACATGTATCAAGATCGGATCCGTACCAGATATCGATGAAATAAACAGAGCTGGGAGGCAGTGTAAATATGGGAAATACAAACATTACCTTCCTTATGACTGCATGTATTAATTTGGATATTAGCCACACTTGCAGGTTGCAACAGACCTCGTAAGTTATCCCAGTGATACGATCAGCAAACAAGGAAGACTGGCAAGTGATGTATGATGCATGTTATGATGGAGTGCTTGCAGAATGACATCATTCCAAGGTATAATTCTTGGGAAAAGAAGGGGGGGGGGGGTGAAGTTATAGTGAATGGTAATTAAAGGTGTCATTTTTAAAGCTGCCATTATAGCAGTACCAAACAGAACTACAAAAATCTTGATTGTTTTCAAGTTTCTTTGTCACATTAAGACAATATCAGCAAATATTTAACAATTATAATAATCACACATTAAGTGTTTGCAGAAAAGCATTTAATATGCCATGCAAACACCTATCTAGTAGCTGTTCTGTTCATTGTCACTTGTCTTTTGGATGCTTGGCACAGGTTCAGCTGCCCTCTACCAAGCTGTGTTTGTCATACGGTAGGGCCATGCCCACCACCTGAGCCAGAGAGACTGTCAGAGGGTTGTGAGCGCTTGGGCCCTGGCACACAGATGCCACCACACCGACTGCTACCTCGTCAGTTATAAATAGACCCTGAGCCATGCTGTGCCAACCCTCATCTATCTAAACAGCAGAATCAAGAAACAAGGGAAGAAGACAGATTGAGGAGAAGTTTTATTGTTTAGCCCAGATCACAAGAAACACCCTTTGACTTCATTCCACAGCGAAATAAATCTAATCAGATGGTTTCACGTATAGTCTGGCACTGTAGGAGTGAAGGCAAGAAAAGAATATAGTAGATTATAAAAGTAAATACCATATGCTTGGCAGGCCATTTTTTAATTACATTAGCATAATTCCACCTTTACTAGGCTAATGCAATTTTCACAGTGAACATTTAAAAGGATTGCAGATAACCACAGATCATTAAACAGATGAGGTGTTGAAGCTGCACATGGAGTTTTATTGTACTGCTGTACTGGCTGTGATAAACTGAAAACGAATGAAAGGAATAGTTCACCCAAAAAATTTTATTCTGTCATTATACCCTCAACCTCATTTCATTCCAAACTGCTATGTTGTTATTTTTTTTTTTTACATTTAAAGTGTCCCTATTATGGATTTTTGAAAATTACCTTTCATTCATTGTGTAACACAGCTCTAAGTAAATGAAAACATCCTGCAAAGTTTGAAATCTGAAAGTGCACCGTGTATAAAGTTATTGTCTCTCAAAAGAAAGAGTCGACTCTGAATCACTGAAACGAGTCATTTTTAAAACGAATCTTAAGGCGTTTCATGTTGATGCCAAAATTAAACAAGCATATTGCCCGCCCACTTGTTGCCACTAGGTGGAGCGTTAAAAATAGCTGTATCCCCGGTAATGGCTGTAAACAAAGCAGCACTGAAATCGACCAATCACCGCAGACTAGCGTCACGCAAAGGATTGGTTTGGAAAAATGAATCATTGAGCTAGTCATTTGGGAGTCGTTAAGCAAATAAGGTAAAAATAAATGCATATTATTAGAAAATAAAAGTGTTTTTTGACCTTGCATGCATGTCAACCTGTTGTTGGGGACACCCAAAACCAAAATATGAACCTTTCATAACCCATAATAGGGGCACTTTAACACAAAAGCATAATTTTTCATTACGATCAAGGTTCATTACGATTGGTCATGTGATTGGTGAAGACTAAGAGTGTTTCATGTTAGCATGATGCACCTTTTGAATCTGACGCTGGAATGAGAAAGATGTACAACAACAATGCACACACCATCATACAGTATGTTTTCAAGAGCATATGGACTACTTTATGGTACTTTTCTGCTATCTTTATCATTATCTCTCTCTGTCGTAGCATCATTTGTTTATCAAAATCGTATATTTTTTGTTGAGCGCTTTCTTTAAGAACTATAATGCTACTTTGTAAATGCAGCAGTTACGTGACTGTTGCGCTTTAGCCTCAGGAGAATGTGTGGGTTGAGTTGAGTGAACGTTCCCTCGCTAACGTCAAGCTAAACATGACGTGATGAATGATTCAATGATATTGTCTGAGACAACAGACTGCTAATCGTTCAAATGTTCTCCATGGCTACCAATTTCAAACACTTAAACAAAGAAACTGCAACAGAACTATTTTCTTTTCACAACCCTGCGCTTCTGATCTCAGTCGCTTTGTCCATTATAAACAGTAAATGCAGCACGTCAACCCTCTGAAATCCTGCGGCCTTGGCGCGTCTTTACATACTGTCTGTTTTACTAAATAAAGCTTACAGCTGTAGTCTCGCTCCTCCCTCGGCGGTATAAAAGTGGGTTTACATTATGGCTTTCGGCCCCTCTGATGTGCCTCGGAGGACTCGCTTGCACCGCACTAAAACTCTGCACACACTGTCAGGCCTATCCACTGCTCCGTCTAAATAATTCATTCATGCATCACTGCTCCTCAGACACTGTTTTTCAAATGCCGTAATGAGAAAAGCTGTAAAAGGGTTGATGGTGAAAAAAGGCGGATCAAGAAGCTGAAAGACAAGCTGGCCCACGCAGTCTTTCCCATAGACTTAAGTGCTAAAAAAACAAGCGACTTCAAAAGGCTGACCTGCATTCCTCTGCGCAATTAGATATTTCTAATGTTACTTGTAAGGTGCGATGTTCAGTCGACCTTGCTGCGGCGAACAAAAGGCAAGGCAAAGGGGGACAAGAAGGCTCTCCTTGATTGTCGATGTTTAAAGGTGAAAACATAAGGCTGTGCAGGGATAAATTATTTGGATGGAAGGAGCTGGCACGAGTTCAGAGGGCTTTTTTAAAGTAAACCAGATTGATTCTGGAGAATGGCGATTGGTTTATTTTCCTAGTCCCCGTGGTCTTTACACTAGACCCACTTGTAATTGTCCTCGTGTTTCAGCTAATTCTCCATTTCCAGGGAGGAGATTGGGAAAGAATTGAAAGAACTAAAATACTATGCTTCCTTTTTGACAAGGATTCATCTGGTTCTTGAGCTGCTGTCTGTTGCAGTTCAACAAATGTCAATGCAACAATAGACAAACTTTCCAAGACTTCTTTCTTTTCAAAAAAAAAAAAAAAGTACAAATAACCGTATTATTCTAACTACTGTAAATAAAATGAAATCATGACAAATACAGTATATTTTGACAAACATATTAGTATTAGTTATTACAAGTTTTATAAAAATGTATTTGATGTATTGCATATGTAAGCTGGCTACACAGAATTTGACCACTGGATTTACGAAGTGTTTCAACATCACATCAACTACCGATGAACACATTAATTTTTATTTGAGTTATCGCTCAGTCGGTTATTTTACCATGTATTTGTGTCTTTCAAACACATTAAGATGCACAAATTCATCTTTTTTTTTTTTTTTGTCATCTGATTCACGTAATATATTTGTATTTTAAGTACCCCTGAGATTTTAAAATATATGTTTTAATAATGAAGTATCATATTTGCATGTTCATTATTATCTGACAGTGGTTATGGTCACATGACATGCAGGTAAACAAATAAAATACTTGACACTATATATAAACCTTGCTGTACCGCGAAACTTGTCATAGCACTTGCATGTTGCTCTTTTGTTGGTTTTG
>SCHK01297413.1:0-12748 GCA_004124795.1 Poropuntius huangchuchieni
GGTAGGAAATTTACAAAATATCTTCATGCAACATGATCTTTGCTTAATATCCTAATGATTTTGGCGTAAAAAAAAATCAATAAATTTAACCCATACAATGTATTGTTGGCTATTGCTACAAATATACCATATAGTCACATATATTACATTAGAAAACAGTTATTTATAATAATTAATAAATAATTATATTTTACATTATTCCTGTATTTTTGATCAAATAAATGCAGTCTTGGTGAGAATGGAGAATCAAAAGATTTTAAAAAATCGAAGTGACCCCAATTTATAATGTCGTTAATTGGTTATATAATTTGTAAAGACAATGGAAAAATAGTCAAAGTAATTCCTGTCTTTGTCTTTATACATTTTAAATTCAAGTGCCCAATTATGTTGTGCCACTTCTTCTAAGCACATGCTGGCAACCACTAAATATTTCAGCTGTGACTTCACCTTGTTGCTCAGAGATTTAGTGATTTGACCCCGGTCACAGAATCATCACCCTTCATTAGCCTGTGTGACCTGACTTTAGCACAATGATGTAAGGCTTCCTTGGTTGAATTCCTGGAAAGCAGACATATTCCCTTCAGAGAGCCTACCAGTGATTAATGAGTGAGCCACCTTTTCCTTTCTGCTAAATATAGCGCAGAAATGACATCACTAATATGCAAGGGGGTCTTCACAATGACACGCTGGTTAGGAAGTGCCACTGAGGGTGAGAAACTTGTAGGGTTTGTTTACACTTGTAGTTTGGTTCCCAATTTAGTCCCTAAATCGATCCATTTAGTCCTGGTTCACTAAGCGTTCATTCTCTCATTTTCATCACAGAACCTAAAGAGATAAAACAAAGGGCACAAGGATACGGCTTTAATGAGGTATACTTTGCGACAGATCTGAACGTCCAAACAATGCCGTGTCCTGCGCTAAATGTGTTCACTGGATGCATGTATAAAATGTGTAAAGAATTCAAAACCGTGGCAGAAATGGGCACTCACTCACTCACTCACTCGCTAGAAGTTCCAGTGTTGAGGAGAAAATGTTTTTAGTTTGTTTACACTGGCATTCAAAATTTGGGATCAGTAAGATTTTTTTTTTTTAGTAAGTTTCTTATGCACAACAAGGCTGTATCTATGTGATGAAAAATACAGAAGAAAACTGTAATTTTGTGAATTATTATTGCAATTCAAAAAAAATTTTTTTTAAATTTGAATATACTTTAAAATATGATTTATTACTGTGAAGCAAAGCATCACTATTCCAGTTTTCAGTGTCACATAATCCTTCGGAAATCATTTTAGTGTGCTGATTTATAATCAATGTTGGAAACAGTTGTGCTGCCTAATATGTTTTGGGACCTGTGATACTTTTTTAAGGATTCTGAAAAGTTAAAATTTCCATTTTGAATAAACTGTTCTTTTTGTGTTACAATACTACTATTCAAAAGTTTGGGGTCAGTTATTTTTATTTTTTATTTTTTTAAGAAAGTAATTCTATTACTCTACAAGGATATGTTAAATGGATAGAAAGTGATAGGAATTACTTTTATTGTTAGAAAAGATTTGTATTTTGAAAAAATGCTGTTCTTTATAACTTTTTATAAAGGAGCAATGGCTGATGAAAATTCAGCGCTGCATCACAGAAAAAAAAGTATATTTCCAAGTATAATAAAATAAGAAACCAATATTATAAATTGCAATAATATTTCACAATATTACTGTTTTTTTCAGTATTTTTCAATCTGTAAATATAGCCTTTACATTGAAAACCTTACTGATTCCAAACTTTTGAACGGTAGCCTAGATGTCTCTGGTTCAAGTTGTGTTCATGTTTCAGTTGAACTGCACCAGTTTGTTTGGAAGTGGAAAATATGAATGTTGTTCTTCTTGTTTGGTGCGCACCAAGGTTCGGATGGCAGCATTGTGATAGACAGTCAGAACATTAAAATAAATTTTCAGAAACTTTATTTATAATTTATTTTATATAAGTTCTGTAATTGATGCTGTGAAAACGGCCCCTGGAGATACAACCCCCAATGTACTCAAATATCCATCTCACAACCCTCTCATCCCTCTATCATGTAGTGTCAGTGCCCTGTTCTTTATGTGACTGTATTAATTAGCTCTTCATTTGCTCTGCGGGCTGTTATGAGCTAATGGCTCTCCATTAGTGTCTGTGTGGAGAGCAGGGGGCGGATGCTCTTGGCATACTGCTGCTACTGTGAGAGGGAGAGAGAGGTTGTGTGTGTTTGCGTTGGTGATCATTAAATTGACAAAACTGCTTTTCATTCATTGAACAGTGCGGAGGGCCAGGCTTCACTCGTCTGTTAATTGAATTAGACTGGGCACTGACAAAGGCTTTTATCTGTCTGAGACACACAGAGAAAAATAAACCGTTAGCTGCCCAGCGTGTGATTGGATACAGATTTGTGCTGCCATCTAAAGGTGAAGATGGGAAGATCTGAGGAAAATCATAAGGTTTTGCAGGAGTAAAACCGTTTCTTAGCAATTTGTTGTGAGCTGTGACTTAAAAATGGAAAAAAAAAGAACAGGGAACTGGTCAAACATATATGCTATAATAAAATGAAATGTTGGTGATACCGNGAACAGGGAACTGGTGAAACATATATGCTATAATAAAATGAAATGTTGGTGATACCGTTCAGAAGTTTGGAGTCAGTAAGAATTTTTTTTTTTTTTTTGAGATATTTAATACTTTTATTCAGCAGATACACATCAAATGGATCAAATATGCTACTAAAGACAAAAACAAAATATTTTAAATAAAAATGCTTTCATTTAGAAATTTATATTCATCAAAGAATCCTAAAAAAAATCTAATTATTATACATTTTCAACACTGGTAATAAAAATAAATGTTTCTTGAGCTGAAAATTAAGGATCGTGAAAATTCAGCTTTGCATCACAGCATTAAATTACATTTTACAGTATATTGACATAGAAAATAGTTATTTTAAATTGTAATAATACTTCACAATACAACCCTTTATACTGTGTTTTGATAAAATAAATACAGACTTGGTGAACAGAAAAGACCTCTTTCAAAAACATTTTAAAAATCTTACAACCCCAAACTTGGTAGTTTCTTGTAAAACTGCATTCCGAAGACACTACTAATTTTGAACGTCCATCAATGAAAATATGCAGTTACAGCAATTAACATTGGGGCCTAATGGGGTCATTATAGCCAAATAAACCATCACATTTGTCTAATGCATACTACACACAAAAATGACAAGTACTGGTGAAAATCAGCACTTCCAAACACACTCTTAAAAATAAAGGTGCTTAAAAGTTTCTTCACAGCAATGCCATAAAAGAACCATTTTTGGTTCCACAAAGAACCATCTCTTTCTTACATTTTTATAATCTGAAGAACCTTCTTTCACCACAAAGAACCTTTTGCGAAACAGAAATGTTCTTCAGATATTAAAGGTTCTTTATGGAAACAATGGCATCGTGAAGCACCTTTATTTTTAAGAGTTCATAAGGATGGCTGATGAGCCTGGAAACTGGAAACAAGTCATGTTTCAGAAGATGAATTACTCTTGTGGATTTACCAAAATGTATGTAAGATTTTGAAAATTGTTTAAAGGTAGTTAAAGCAAGAAGATTAAATATACATGGGTAGGTTCTGCAGCATTTCTAAGTATCTGAAAGCCCTGTAAGCAAGTAATTTTCCATAATTTTCAAGGCTGCAATATTATTTAAATGAGCATCTAGGGCTGTTATTAAATTATCATTGATCTTGGTATGAATCATTTTTATTATAACGTGCACTAGACTTTATACTAAAAAAAGAAAAATGTGTGAAGTGTGGGTTTGATGGTAATCTTTTGGAGTTTTGTTCGTGTGGTTGTTTGTATCATCATAGTGTTATTTCTCTATCTGTGTAACCATATCTCTGTGTTTCATGTGTTCAGTTTAAGCTGCGTGTGCTCAGTGAACTGGCAGCATCTCTCAGTAAGCACATGCCGGAGAAGGTTCCAGAAGACACCAGTAGTATCCTCCGCTCTCCCATGCCAGGATCTGTGGTGGCTGTGTCCGTTAAACCAGGAGATAATGTAAGTCACTTCCTGGAAATACTGCAAATGCTCTGCACAATCAGTAGAACTATATTTGTCTCCAATTCCCAGTTTAACATATGGATTCATATCTAATTTGGATTGTTCAGAGGTCTTTGGTTAACACTTTTAAGAAAGCTGATAGTAGCCAGGTTCTTAGAAACAAGATGAAAAAGGATAGCTTGATATTAACAATAAACGTAGCATGTAAGTGCACTTTACCTCATGTGATAGTTCACCAAGAAATGAAAATGCTGTCATCATTTACTCATCATTATCTTCATGCAGCAAAAAAAGTACATATTGCTGATGTATCATTTTCCTAGTTTTCTGATTGATTTTGCTTGAAGAAAAATATTGATAAAAAATGCAGCCTGATATTGAAGCAGTTGGACAGTAAAAATGCCCGTTTTATATTGGTTTAAAAAAATCTTAAAAATTACGCATTTCTGCCACCAACTGGACTGGAGTATAAAGCATTCAATGGCACACAAATATGTAAAGCCCACTGATCTATAATAGAGAATTATATAGATCAGTGGTAAAGCCCAATGGCGAAAGTTTCCAGTTTCCATTGAGATCTGCCTGGACAATTCTAAAATATAAATAATTATTATATGCTCACTGTTGTGATTCAGGATAAGGCAAAAACACAGTATGGAGGATGGATTTATGATGTACTCACTCGTTATTTAAAGGAATAGTTTACCCAAAACAAACATTTCCAGGAAATGTACTGACCCTCAGGCCATCCGAGATGTAGATGAGTTTGTTTCTTCATCAGAAACACATTTGGAGAAATTAAGTATTACGTTAATTGTTCACCAATGGATCCTCTGCAGTGAATGGGTACCATCAAAATGAGAGTCAAAACAGCTGATAAAAAACATCACAAAAATTCACAAGTAATCCACACCACTCTGGTCCATCAGCTAATGTCTTGTGAAGTGAAAAGTTGAGTGTTTGTACGAAACAAACTCGTCATTAAGACGTTTTAACTGTAAATCATTACTGTAAATCAACCTTAATTTTATGAAGCTACAAGAATCCGCTTTGTGCAAAGAAATTGCTGAAAGAGGTCATTATTTTTATTTTCTTCACGCACAAAAAGTATTCTCATAGCTGCTTCTTCGTAGGCCTTGAACGTGGTAGTTCTGTTGCTATGCATGCAAAGAAAGCTCTCGGATTTCATCAAAAAATCTTAATTTGTGTTCTGAAGATAACGAACGTCTTACGGGTTTGGGTGAACTATCCCTTGAATAATTTAGGCATTTCCAACAAGCCGCTTTGTGCAGTTTCTTAAGTGAGTCGTTATGTTCTGCCATTGTATTAAATTCACCCAACCAAGTGCTCATTAAATGATCTCTTTTTGTGTTTCACAGAACAAAGAAAGTCATACAGGTTTAAAATGATGTTTAAATGAGGACAGGATTTTCTGTTTCGAATGAACTATTGCTTTAAATAGCGTGATTTGCATTAGGATGACATTTGTAAAGCTGACAGTGCACTTCAGTATGACAAAATGTCTGCGTGAGTGTGTGTGTGTGTGCGCGTGTTCCTGTCAACTTGAATTGAATGTGTCCTGACTCAGTTTGTTAATGACTTATATATAATGCACAGACCGACTGGCTCCGGCTAATACATCTGAGCCCTTCCAGTAAAACATCTCATTCACTCAGCAGCGTCACAAACTCAAGAGCACTGCAATGAAGAGCTCTCACACTGATTAGTCACCACACACACACACACTCAGCAATGACGTTCACACCACCTGATTTCAGCACTTCTGTATAGATAAGACAGAAATGAGTCCTTGTGGATGGAGAGAAACAGCAATTCCTCAGCGCTCGCTTATTTCCATAATCCATTTCCCTAATGGAGAGTTTGATAGATATAAACAGAGGTTTCTTTTATTGATTTTGCTCTCGCGTTACAGTGAGCTTTGTGCGTTTGTTAACTGTTATGACTCTTCTAATGCATGTGCCTTTATGAAATGATATTACAATATTCCCCTGCTCTTTGTGCTTAAGTCGTTTTATGTACTAGACCTGCACGAGTCTATGAAATTAATGAATACGCATGCGGAGGGAAGATGCTCTCTGAGTCGTGTGTTTCAAGATGTTAATAGAAAGTAGTCATTGTGGAATAGCTGTTGAGGTTGATTTGTTCATTGGTGTTCTAAGGTTGCAGAGGGCCAGGAGATCTGTGTGATTGAAGCCATGAAGATGCAGAACAGCATGACCGCAGCAAAGACAGCCAAGGTGAGCTCACTCACACACATACATAAGTTGATACATAATCCTCCTCGCTACTCTGTGCATCATAAATCGATATGACATAAAGAACACGCTCTTCCACATAGCTACATTACAATACCCAACACCATGAGAGAGAGAGAGAGACAACGAGGGGCCGCGGTCCATTATCCACACTTGTATTCTGACCAGACCACTTAGCTACTGTTAAAAGTCTCTTCCTCCTTGTAAGACGACTAAAACCAGATTATGGTTTATGGTTCGTTTGATGGTTGGCAGGATATTTTATTGTACTTCATGTCAGAGTTGTTATATATAACTAAAACAAAAAATCTAAAATAGTTTTACATATAATTTTTTTTTTTTTAGCTAGTTGCCAAGACATTTCTCATTTTGACTTAAGTGATGTATTTGGTGTACTAATATAACTAAAACAAATAATAAAAACGTATTTATTTATTTAAAAAACTGGCCCTCCAATGGGATTCAAGATGGCGGAGGGAAGTCAGGCAGGCTCTCCCTTGCTGCCATTTGAACATCAAAAAGTTAACTTGAATTTGAAGCATTAATATTCTTTGTTTATATTTTCTTCCTGTCCTTAGGACATTCTGCCAAGGGACTACGGATGAAAATTAGCCAGTGTTGGCTAAATCTGACGCATTTTACATATTGTTATGTATTATTAAATAAATAAATGAAAGAAAAAGGATAAAGACATAAAAAAAAAAAAAAAAAAAATGACACAAATTACTAAATATTGATTAAAAATACAAAATATAGAAATACAACGTTAAAAATATGTGTCAGTCACGTTTACACACTGCCTCCGAAACAAAATTTGGATCAGGTTTGATTTTCTGCGTTTTTGCATCTGTAGCAAACATTTTGATAGGAAAGGATGACGAATACAGAAAAAACACATACGGACATTTCAGACTCAGTGTGCAAAGACCTTAATAGTATCTCAGTGATACTAAAATTATGCAGCTTTATATTTTTCTTAAAATGTTTCTCAAGGTTTGAAGTAGAATCACTAAAGCAATAACATAGGTTGTATCCAAAAAATCTTAAAATTATTAGACTTTAAATATAATTTATAGAAAAAGTATAAATAAATTTAATTATCCCGAAGAGACTTTAAAGACCTCCCCTAATTGAAGAATTACTTTTATGCGTTGGTATAGGAAGATCTGTCACAGATCAATGATATTTCTCATATGATTTTTATTAAGCATTGTTTGCTTTCTTTATATGGAAGCATTAGTTTCTTATTAAATCGTTTTTTCCATTGTTTTTCTGGAAAGCTTCCTGTATCCAGTGTGTTTGACTGACATTACTGACTTCAACACAAATAACTTTTACAGATGCAGAAATGTTGTACTGTCCTAATATAATGTGTGTTAATGTTCAGGTGAAGAGTGTGCACTGTAAAGCTGGAGACACAGTCGGAGAAGGAGATCTACTGGTGGAACTGGAGTAGCAGATCATCTGCAGGTTCTGAGAAGATCATCAGTCGCTGTGGATGAGCAATCAAAGACACTAGTAGAGTAGATGGAACATTCCTCATGGTTTTACTCTTCTTTTTTACATTATCACTATAATGTATCCATCTCCCTGGGATCTAGCTGGATTCCAGTGAAGAAAATGTCAAAACACTCACACTCTCTCGTGCCTTAGCCCTCCGTCGGAGGTGTTTTCATTTCACATGAAACAAACCACAATTTGACAACAGCAGCAGTGAATGCATTTGAAAATGTTTCAAACTCCGTCAATGAAAGCTGTTGACACTCCCTCCCTGTCTCTCTCTCTCTACTCTGTGTACATTTAGCATTGTTTAGAGGAAGTGCTGTGAACGTTTTGCATTGCTGCAATTCATTTTTAATTATAAGGTTATATTATGCAGAGATGTTTCTGCTCCATGATTATTCAAACATGCCATAGGCCTATTCACTCTTTATCCCACACTCATCTGTTTAATTGTTCCATTGCACTTGTACCTCATTTCTGTCATCAAATGCATTAAACCCAATTTGTGATTATTTCTGCTCTTAGGTCTGTAGGTGCCCTGTTCAAACACTTGCTTGCATTTTCTTGGGCTTTAATTGTTCAGTCTTTTCTTCTCTTTCTAAAATTGTGAAATCTGGAGGAGCGGACCATTAACAGAAGGAGAAGGCAGATATGATTACTCAGAAACTAACAGACAGCTGTGGTCAGGCTTGGAGGAGGCATTGGTGCCGTTTCCTGTTTTTTTGGCACCGAGACACTTAGATCCACTTTCTGTCTGTACTTGTTTTGAGAAAAAAATGGAAGTGTTATAATAAAAATGGGATTAATGTAAACATTCCGAGTGCTCTTGATTGCTTGAAGCCCTAGGCTTGGGAAGGAAACACATGAAATGCATTACTGAAATGAATGATTTGATTGAATGCTGTGTGACAGCAGCTATTTCCAGAAGAGAAACAGACGCATACAACAGTTAAACCAGTTTGATTTGTCTTTTTTTTTTTTTGTCTTTTTTTTTTTTTTTAATGTAGCAACCTTTTTCTCTCACAAATTTAACAAATGTAAACAAAATAAGTCAGTTGACCAAGAATTTGCCTCAAATTGGGCCACTTTTTTGTAGTTTGGAAAATGTTTGCTGCAAGTTGTCTCCACTGTAACGTGGTTTCCTGTTATTGATGTACAAGACTGTCAAAACCAGAGAGGATTGATTTCGCTAAAAAACGTACTGCCTGTGAGTGTAAACACAATAGTTTGCTTCTTCAATACCACATTTGGTTTGTTAGGAAACAGATTTAGACTTGCTTATTCTCGCAAGTAACATTAATAATAGGATTTTATCTGAAAATACAACATGTAGTACTCGTAAAATTAGTGTGATGTTGCGTGTTTTCCATACGAACACGTTTGTTCTTCACTCTGAGCTGTTTGAGTTCAGCAGTGGCAGTCGGTGTAGAAACTGGATTGCATTGTTATGGTTGTGCTTCAGAACGGTCACAGCTCTGACTGTGGCCTTGAGCTGACGATAAACTCGTTACACACCCCACCCCGGTGACCTTTGACCTTTCTCAGTTGCTCACATTTGAAACCTTATGGCCATAATCTTTCCTGTAGCCACTGTGAGAGAAACGGCTTCCTCCTTGTTTTATTCAATACTGTAAAAAATAGAAAAACAAACGCCTTAAACCCGGACAGCACTGCACTGGGTCTTCGGGTAACACTGTTTAATTCTCCTCAGTGAATCCTTTCTTGTAAATACGTCGCATGCAGAGATTCAACCGTAGACTAGACCTCACACTGTAGTGACTCTCATGACCAGTTCGCGGTTGCTGTTGCTGGTCTGTCCGCGTGGCTCCTGGGGCCTCAGGTGGTGGCTGAGGAGATGAAGGATGTTGTAAGCACAGTGGTGGTCTGGCAGCGAGGGCTGGCCGTTGCTGGGCTCAGATGAGTCCTGTGGCTCTGTCGTGGCACCGGCTGCCAGCGGGACGGAGTTTGTGGTGGGTGTTGCGGTGCCGGCCGCGGCCGCTGCAGCTGCAGCCATGAGGGAGGACGTGGAGGTGGACGCTTCACCTTCCGTGCCGGTCGGCCCCATCCGGTGCGTCAGCGGCAGAGAGAGGGTCCGGAATGTGGCACCGCTCTTCTGATGCTCCTCGTTGTCTTTGATCTTGTCGTAGTTTAAGACTTTCCACTGCTGATTGACAGCCTGCCAGCGGTTAAAGATGCGAAATACAGAGGGACCTTCGTGGACAATCAGAGCTAAAAGAGAAGAAAAGATGGATTTGGTAAGTGAGGGATAATGTACAGTCTGGCAGTGTCTGCCCAGGAAGGAATTCTATTTGCTGAAAGACTTTTTAATGGGTACTTAAAGGAAATAAATACTTCTATTCAGCAAGGGTGCATTCATTTGATCATTTCTAATAAATGCTGTTCATTGAACTTTCTATTCATGCTGAAAAAGTATGACAGTTTCCACAAAAATATGAAGCAGCACTGTTTTCAACATTGATAATTATAAGAAATGTTTGTTTTTGTGCAGCAAGTCATGAAGGATCATGAGTAAAAGCTGCTGAAAATCACAGGAATTACATTTTACTTACAGTATACTCGCATAGAAAAAAAATGCAGCCTTGATGAACGGAAGAAACTTAATCTTATTAAACTCACAGTTTGGACAGTAGTTATTGTTAATATAACAGTTAATGTCTTTAAATTATATGCTTAAATCCTCCACAAAAAAAAAATTGCAGTGTACAAACAATCACCCAAGTACTCTGAGGTATTTTCTGATACCCTGATACAGCAGCAGTTGTGTTTCTTTAAACTTAATAGTCCATGATGTGATATGAGAGACATGAAAGTAGGGCTGGTTTCAGATGTCTGGATAACCGGAAATACTACTCTATTTAATGGGAAGATTGACCAATCAGATTTATGTATTACAAGCAGCCATGTAACAAACTAGTAGCTAGTTAGTCTAATACTAATACACATGAGCTTCACAGATAAAACTTCACAATACGTGGAGTTCTACTTTATTCTATTTAAAAACACTGAAAGTGAATTCTTGTAGTTTTACTCAATAACATTTTCTCAGTCTAAATAATTATTTCACAGTTCATCTTGACATTTTACAAGCCAACTGAATTAACATTTAAGTAAAGTTTAAGCACATGCTTATTTAAAATAACTACTTCAGCAAACAGTGCACCATTTTTTTCTGTATTTAATTACTTTTGGCATTTCATAACCTCTTGAATCCAGTGTAATTACACTATTAGCAAACAGGGAGTGTCTTGAGGCTACAAGGTTAATACAGACATTTTCCCCACACGTACAGAAAACCGTTTACTTCAGCATTTTAATTGCAACATTTAAAATATCAGCGACCTCGTGGATCATGAAAATTCACAGTGCACAGTGAAGAACAGGTGTTTTGGAAAGCGTTAAGGTGTTGTTACTGTGATTTCTTTGTACTTTCATACCTCCGGCTTGGTTTATCTCACACCATTGTATTTGTTTTCTCCAAATAAAAAGACAGCAGTGATCTGCATTAATATTTTATGTGATACTGGGTTCCCCTCTGAATGTCTGCAAGAACTCTACACTTCAGACTATTTTTTCCCTCTTTCGATTTTCACTCTCTGAGCTCTAATGACAGTGAAGCTCCCTTTTTTTTCTTTACAAACCATCTCTCTGCGAATGTTAGATTACGAAGGCTTGTTTCTAGTGGAGTTGAAAGCGATCTTGGATGGCTGTGAAAGGCTAGCGCCCTCCCTAGAGCCCTGAGGTTCTCCTCTCACTCTAGCTGCTCCAGAATCAATGAGACAGACCACTAACCGACGTTATCACTGTACACTGCAGACCACTAAAACAAGCAGTGTGTGAGAAGGTAATAATAACCCACAGTTTTCAATCGACTTTTCTACAAGAGCCTAAGCCTATGCCCCAACGTTGAGAAAACTATACATGAACTGAATTTGTTTCTGCGTTTATATCACATCAGTTACATTTGTTCGGTTAAATGTGGGGAAAAGCGCTAATCCTGGAGTTGATGCTGTAGTGGCTACTATTATTAGCTTTATTGGAACAGATAACTGAAGCTTCAGTACACAGGACAGAATTAATGTATCCACCGTGGCATTTATATGCAGCAAACGTGTACGAGTTGAAATTAGGTTGTGGAGGAGTTTATTAGCGTTTCAGTATCATGAAGATGCCTATTGCTGCTGCAACCTGATTTTCCAGACTCTCTCTTTCTCTCAGTCACTCTTCCCCCGTTGGACCGCACATCCTCTCATTACAAGGAGAGAATGTGAGACGTATATTGATTTAACACACACACACACACTGACAAACACACACATTTTCCTTGAGCTGAGAGGATAGCTGAAGGAAATTCTCAGGGCAAAGCTTGAATTTTTATCAGCAGTTTATTCTGCTGTAGTGTGGGATTTTTTTGGCTCCCAACCAGCCCCACAGTGGATGGGAACAGGACTCGGCTGTGAAGAGCCACTTTGCCACCTGTCTCTTCTCTTAGCTTCACTCTCAATTTTGTTCTCGTTCTCCTTCCTTTTTTGTCCCCATAGGGTTTTCCTTTCAGATAAATCTATGTTATGGAGATGATTTTAAACTAATGACTATATACAGTATAAGCACAAAATTCTGTCATATTTCAATATTAAACTGAAAATATGCATGAGCAAGATCTCATCCCACCTAAACAATATTGAAACAAACCACTATTGGTTGATAAATGTTAAATTTATCAGGCAAATTGCCAGCTATGAAGTCAACAAGGTCCGGACCTCTGTAAATTTTTCATGTTAAAATTTAAAATTTGTACTCTGAATGACTAATTTGCTGTTTACAACTCCTCTTATGAATGTCTGCATGTATAATTCAGTTTAGACAGTTTGCA
>SCHK01297460.1:0-29050 GCA_004124795.1 Poropuntius huangchuchieni
AGTTCGGAACAACTTGAGGTTGAATAAATGACAGAAGCTTACTTTTTGGGTCAACAACTTCTTAAAGTTACTGTAAACTTAAAAATAATCAACTTCAACGTCTGTTATCTTTATAAATCTTGGCCAGCTGACTTGTGAGAAATAGTTTAGTCACTTCATCAGAAAGTTAATATTAAACACCATAATGTACGTCATGTTATAACTAAGTAATAACGAAAGTAACTGTAAAACCACAAGTCATGAGTCAACCTTTGAATTACGTTTCAGCAAAACAATTCAAACGATGACGTGCGTATGCCTAGATATGGACGTGTATAATAACAAGCATCTTACATTAAAAACATTTTAATTGTGTGAATGGCCAGTAGTGATGACGGAACTGTGCTATCACATCAGAACCTGCAGATGGCGCTGTTTCAGCAGTTTCTAAGTGCCGCGTGAACATCAGAGCAACTTAAACACATCTCTTCCGTATTTTCGTGTAATAATATTCCACGCTGACAAACACTCCGGTTTTGTTGCTCGGTTTGTTATTATTGTTGAACACAGGATGGATTTCACAATCCGTGCCGCCACGCTCGAGGACTGTAAGGACATCTCGCGGATGATACTGGTGAGTCGCCCGCGTGTCATATGCGTGCGTCCATTTATGACGATTTTAGAATCTTGTGAAAAATTGAAACACACATCTGCTGCGTCACGGACAGCATGCGTAATCTTTCATTATCTTCCAAACACTGCTGTTGACAGTGCCAAGAAACGTGCAACGTACGTAATTGCATCGGTGAGTTACAGTAAGCCATATTCATTTGGCACACTGTAATCTGACACTTTCTGTCATTGAGCACAGTGGACGGCGTTTGGAATGCTGGGAAACGTGCAGCAGCCTTCACCTGTCAGCCGCGACTTTACTGTGCTTTCAGTCGTGGATGGGCAATGACGTCATAATAACGAAGATGAAAGGCCATTGTCATGTCATGAATTAGATGTACCTAATTACTGAAACCTTGTTAGTTATGGCGCGTGCGACGTGGAAAGAAATTAAAAATGAAACACTTTGCAGATGTCAGAATAGTAAAAACTAACATCTATGATACAATCTAATAGAAGATACTTGGATGATACATCAAATCTAAATAAAAATGGTAATATTTGCTATAGTGCCTGCTTGAACTGCATCCATGCTTTCTTCTGTGCAGTAAAAAAGCAATATCTTTTCAAATATTTTATGTGACTTTATATGTACAGTGGGTGGAAAATGCTTTTCTAGGAAAGGTAATCTCAAGCAAAAATGTGCTTCGTCCACATGGTGCATTGTGAGTTCAATATTAAATGACTGCCTCGATGTAGTGTGGATAAGAAACTTTATGGTTTGGCTCATTAGTCATTCTTTCATTTTTAACCATGTCATTATGTATGCATCATGTGCTTGCAAAGTGAAGAAAATTGGCTTGTCACTGAAACTGTTTCTATTGTCAAATCATTCATACTAGGAACTGGCAGAGTATGAGAAAGTTTCTGACCAGGTCAAGATTACTCAAAGAGGTAGGCCTGATTGTCACATCTCTCCCATACAGATACAATGATTTGCTTGGAATAATTAATTCTGTGCATTGCTTTAGTAAGAATTTAAAGCTGATGCCAATCATGCTTCTCTACTGTAGATCTGGAGCAGGATGGATTCTCCAAAAACCCTTTTTTCCATGGAATTATTGCTGAAGTGCCAGAGCACCATAAGTCTAAAGAGGGTGAGAAAGAAGAACCTTGATTTAGTATTATCTTGGATCAACAATCCTATTACAACATGAAATAAAATCTGCTGTTTTTCCTGCATTGCCCTGCAGTAGGATTCAAATTTGTTATCTAATCTGGGCATGTGTGTCATGTCTAGCCTGAGTGCATAGTTGTTACATAAGCTTGTTTGCCCTTTTTCCTCTTTGAATGTGCTTCCTCACAGTTAGATATACATTTTCTACACCATTTTAAAGCAACATTGCCACAGCATATATATTGTTGTGTCATTTATCCATGCATGACTAATTTACCCCAAAAAAGGAAAATGTAACAATTTACTCACCCTGCAGGCCATCTAAGATATAGATGTTTCTTTATCATAACAGATTTGGAGAAATTTTACATTACATCACTTGCTCACCACTGGATCCTCTCCAATGAATGGGTGCCGTCAGAATGAGAGTCCAAACAGCTGATAAAAACATCACAATAATCCATCAATTAAAGTATTACGACGTGGAAAGCTGCATGTTTTTTTATCTTGAAAGTGTTGCTTCTGGCCAAATACAAGTCCATAATGCTTCCTCTGTGTTTATTTAGAACTGTTTTGGGCTGGTTTTGCTTGTAAACAGTGCTTGATCTGTGCATATGTTTCTCCTGATTCAGACAAGATGACTTTTTCACAGGAGAAAGCAATATTACGACCAGTGGACTTTAATTGATGGACTGGAGTCTTGTGGATTGTTGTGATATTTTTATCAGCTGTTTGGACTCTCTGTCTTACGGCACCCATTCACTGCAGAGGATCCATTGAGCAAGTTATGCAATGCTACATTTCTCTAAATCTGTTCCGATGAAGAAATAAACTCATCTCAGACTTGGATGGCCTAAGTGTAAAATAAATTTTTTAGTGAACCATTCTTTTAAGTGTCTGGCTAAGTGTTGTAACTGTATGTTTTACAACTTGATATTGTTTGCCTGGAGTATGTTTGAGTTTTGTGTTTACCTTGGTGTTAACATTAGTGTTATTTTTTATTATTTTAGCCATCAAGCTGACAGAGATGATTCATGTATGTATATCTCTTTACAGGTCATACCAAGGTTGGTTACTCTCTGTACTTCTACACATACAGTTCATGGAAAGGTCGGGCGGTGTACATGGAGGATCTGTATGTGATGCCAGAGTTCAGAGGTAAGGAAACCACACCGTGTGCTTTTGTTTATTTGAAGTGAAAATAAATTGTAAGCCCTTTGACTGATTAATGATTTTATGTGAGTATTTCCAGGGAAAGGCATTGGCAAGGCCCTGATGTCCAAAGTTTCCCAGGTGAGGAGTGTTTATTTATACTAGACAATAGCAGAATATGGCACACGATCATAAAACATTAGCAAGGAATCTGTTGTTAACAAATTGAGAATTAGATTATTGTTGATTGTGTACGATTTGACATGTTTGTGATTATGATCACCCTCAGCTTGGTCTGGCTGCTGGTTGCACCCAGCTGAATTTCACTGTGCTGGACTGGAACAAATCATCTCTTGAGTTCTACCTAAAGCAGGGCTGCTATGATGTGACCTCTGACCTCGGCTATCACTGCATGCGCTGTGAGGGCGATGCCCTTGAACACTTGGCCCAGGGGGACCTTTAAATTTTGAAGCACATAAGATTCCCCTGTCAACCCCTGACCAGAGCCACAAGTAACAAGTTGTTTGATAAGCACAGGAAGACGGTAAACTGCCAGTTATAAAATGGGAAAAATTGAATAAATAACCATGCTCATATCCTACGTACATTTTCTGCAACTTTATGAGGCGATATAGACAAGCGTTATTGCAGAGAACAACAGACAGAAGATGCTGCTTATTTATGTTGCCTCAAAAAGTGCACGACACATTGATTCATTCTGCACATTTAAATAGTGAAGTCTGGCCTAACCAAAGATTCAGAAGTGCACTGTTGTGTTATTAGGAATCACATCTATATTGGGCATATTATGACATAATCATTTTTCTACTAGTGGAAAGAGTGGAAGTGAAATTGTTACAGTTGGTGCTGTTCCAATCGTTTGTATTTAGAATTTAGAACTGTTGTTCTTAGATGTGTCTATTTAAATAGCCATTTTAGTATTTAGCCATATATAACGTGTCATTTTATTTGTACATTTGAACATCTAGTCGGTCTCACTCACATAACCACTTGATCTAAAATTATACACAAGTAGTGTTCTTAAGCTATGTTGTAATATGTGAAGAACTGATTGGTACACAAGAGTCACAGCCACCTAGAAGATGAAGATGTGTCTGTTTACACTGTACATGCACAGATGTGACCCACATACTTTTCTTGACTAACTTTTGGTCATTTTCACCAGTTATTCAACAGAGAATAATCTCACTAAAAGTAGAAAACTGCACTACAATTGTAAATGAGCTAAATCCTATTTGTTATTGTTTATTGAAACCATGCTTGGATTTTGCTTTTCTGAATTGTTTACTTTGCCTTGTAGATTATTTGTGTGCAATTTTTAGTAACCAGATATTTCATGTTTATTGCCAAAAGGTCTTTGGCAAGAAAATCTTGTGCTCTTACTGAATACATCATAAGCGTGAACAACATACAACCCGTGAGTACCTCAGTCTCTAAATTTAGTTAGTAATTAGTAACATTTTATGACCTGTTAGGATGGAACTGTTATTTTGTAGCACTTTAGAGAACATCTGTGTAGCCTCATTGTAAAGATGATGGCAAAAAAGTTACATTGCTACAAGCTGCTGTATCCAATGTACTGTGGAGTCTGTTGTTCTGTCGGCCATTGATAAAAGTACATTTGTCCATGGTTTTGCAACATGTGTTTTTACTTGACTAAAAGCTTTTTAAACACTGTGATCTAGATTAGTGTCTAACAAAACTATGCACAAGTAATCATAAAATAAACACAGTAAATGCCATCAAAGCTTACTTCTGAATCAATGACCATAAGATTAATCGTAACTAGAAGCAGGATTCACATTTGGCCTGCAGATCACCACATTTCCAAACTGCTGATACACCAAGATATTGCACTTACCACAATTTAGACAACAGCGACATCAAGTGGTCGCGCGGAGAAGAGATTAACGATATACCACATTTAGGACTTTTTCCAGCGCACTTCACTGAGGAATTTAAGAAGTATTTCAGTGTTAAAAACAACCGAGACAACACTTGTGACATGCATATGTTGTTTCATTTAATCCTTTAAATGCTCAACCGATTGACAGGCCAACGTTTCGTAAAAAATTAAATAAGCCACAACGCTGTGAATCAGACCCAGGCTCATTTTCTGACTCATAATAATCAAACTCGCTGCCAGGAAACCATCCAGTTGTTTGGGATTTTTGGAAGGGAAAAGGGAGAGCAAAATTAGACACATCTTCACAATATTGACATTTATGTTAGGAAATGATTGAGCAATGATTAGACTGCGCTGTTTGTCATTTTAGAAACCATAGAGGAAATAAAAAAAAGACACCAGGAAAAAGCCTATACAAAATATTATATTAGGATTCAATAATAAAAGCAAACAATTTTCCTGTCATTTGAAGGTAGTAGAGGTTAATATTTGAATAATCCCTGCTAGCACGCACATAAAGTGTATTTATAGGCCTACTGTATAAAATAAGCACATGGTTTTATGAGCTGATTCATGTTACAAAAAGAATATAAATGTGTAGTGCTGGAGTTTTTTTTTTTTTGTTCTAAAATAGTGCATGCGGTTGATTGCATAAATGCTTAGACTAGTGTTAGAAGTTAGTCATCTAATTTTTTCAAGACTGGTCATAAGTCTTTATATCTGGTCATTACATAAAAACGTAGATTGGTCTAATTTGAATAAGCTATTTTCTTTCTTTTAATCAATTTTCTCTTAGCATAATTTATTTAGCACTCTTTACTCTACTATTCCACGGTCAAACTTTGTTAAACCTCAGAGAACAACCAGTTCAACCAGCCTTCTAGAAAAAGACACGCGGACAAGCGCACTTGTTGATTTGAGGCAGGACAGAGCTAAATAGTATTTCGCTACAGAATAAGAATACTTGGCACCGCGCGAGGGGGGGAGGAAATCTGTTTTCCACTGCTGTGCAGGACTCACTTCCCTGCAGTGCATACTTGAGCACATGGACGCAGAAGTGCTTTGAAATGACACCTCTTATGGACTAGACCATGATCTATTTGTCTAAGAGAACACGAGGAAGTCATGCCAAAGAATCAGGTCTCCGTAAGATGCGAGTCAAATCCAAACCCCACAGTGTTGCTGCGCTACTGTCAACTCTCTGCACAGGAATGAGAGGAATATTGCTATTCCATTCGTGCCAGTTTATGCAATAAACGCAGACAGTTCTCCATATACCAAAGCATTGCCAACGGCGACTGATTTGCTGGGTCAATTTCGCAGCGATTGCAACCAGGTTTGCGTTGACCGCGCTGCAACAGCTGCATTTGCGCTCTGAGTTGGAGAAGCTCTCGCGCATGGGACCTACCAGAGAGGCTCAGAGATGTTCTCGTGGAATATGGACAGAATGATTGATGTGGAAGCTCCAGAACGGTAAACGACCCGTGTGCGCAACAATGCAGCGAATTCTTCAGAGGAGACGGATCCGCACACTGCGCTTGGTTTGGTCGCTCATGGCCGTGCTCGCGCTGTCCCTGGCTGTGTGCAGTGCCATATTTACAGTGTGGACAATGCGACAAACGCGGGACCTGTCGAGGTCTTTCCAAACTCTGCAGGAGCGTTTAGAGCAGGTAAACGCGATGTCTTTTAAGTGCACGTCTTTTAAGTGCACGCCAGATGCATGCATGCACACATTCCCAAGCACATTTGTCAAAACAGTTCTCACTATTTACGCGGTGATTTTGCAATTATGCCTTTTCTTTCTTTTAATCACGAGGTAGGCTGTTGTGGTCCTGAGCTTGAAAGCCCTTTGCAAGTCCTTTTCGGGGAGGCATAGGCTATCATGAAGAATGTAATCGTATAATTTCGAAGCACTTGATTATACAAACATACAGCTGCGGCACCGCTGGGGGTCTGCGGGACGCGTTTTTATGACCCTTCCAGACTTTGCGCGCGGGGTGCTGTGAGTTATGGCCTATTTAGTTTCTAAAGTCGCTGCCAAGTGTGATGGTTCTGTTGCCAATTTTGCTCCATGTTTAGGGCAATTTACTGGAAATCTTAGACTACTTGGCACGAGGGCGTTTCGAAGCCAATTGACATTGCCTTTTAAGCATTGCGTCTCGTAAAAGCGTTTGTGTAATTATGGTTAAATGATTTGCAACTCGTCAGCTACCATTTAGAGTCGTAGCTTGCCCTCAGATTCAGATGGGTACTTTGTCATGAGTATGTTGTTGTCATTATGAGCATTGTTTTAATTACTGCAACAGGATTATTATTATATCGTAACGTTCGCTCGGACGGAACAAACACCGTACTGAAGTGTTCCGAGAGGGTTCCTGCACAGCTGTCCAAGCGCTCTGCATCGCTACTGAATACAGCAGAGCACCGAACAGCGACCTGTCTGCGAATCCAGAACGAATGACTCTTATGATGCGGTTCTTTTTAGGGAATCAAATGATTTAGCGTGACTGGTGTAGAGCGGTTCCCGAACGAATGACTCGTAAGATCCGGTTCTTTTTAGGGAATCAAATTATACAGCGTGACTCTTGTGAGTCGGTTATCTTTAGTTTGGTTACACTGCACCGAGGATACTGTAAAAAGACTATTTAAAAATATATAAAATGACTAGAAAAGGTCATATATTCAATAAAAACGCATATTTCTTAAGTTCTGATACATTTTCAATTATTTTAATATTTTTTATGTAAAAAAAAAAAAAAAAAAAAAATTTAATTTTTTTTTTTACAGTAAATGTATCAGCAGCAAATTAGTATTTTTGGTAGATTGAATAAATGTAATAATCACTCCACTGTTTACCTTCAATTTCAGCATGAGCAGTGAAAAAAAAGTTTTTAAGTCCACCTACAGCAGCTCCATACACAAATTCAACGGTTGCACATCACAGTTCAAAAGATGTGCCAAATGCATTTCAGGCTGTCAGTTAAGAAAATAATTCTATTTAAACTTAATCAAGCTAACAACAAATTAATATTACACCATGAATTTACATGAATCCTAATCAAACATACTAATCATTGATGTCAATATGACATCAATTGGACGTTTAAAACTTGACGTTGATTTGACGTAAACTGAATGTCAAACATATTGGCCTACATATATATTAAAACAATTTCAGTGTGGAATAACTTCCTATTTTTACCCAATTTAAACATTGGTAGAAATTGCCGTCCTGAATTTAAAATGATGCTATACAGCATCAAGATCAAATCTTGACTAATATTTGACCTCGAATTGACATCGAGGTACCCGATGGGTAGTGATTCCAAAACAATTATGAATCTGTCTTACCAGTTACTTAATTAACTTGTGGCTAATTAATTAAAATACTTGTACTTGAGACTCCAGACACTTAAAAAGTGTAGTAACAGCTTGTTAGCGTGACAACCTTTAAGAACGAATGAAATACGCTACCACATTTTCGTTTTAGTGTTTTGATGTAAGCTAATATATGTGTTATTTTTTTCCATCTAAAAGCGATTCGTTCAAAAGATTCATTCACAAACAATACATAACTAGTAGGACAAATTAATTTTACTACCTTATTTAAAGACGAAATACCAGCGACATGTAGCTAACTTTAGCTAGGTCGCTAGCATATTGTTGCCAAATAATAGCTACGATATGGTTAGGTATGTTAAAAATGTAGGGAATGTTTTCCATACATTTTCAGAAACTGTTTTGTTTGAGAAAATCTTGTAAATATACAGTTATGGTTTGGAAACAGTAGCATTTAGCCTATGTGATATTCTCCAGTCAATATCTGGAAAGAGTTCACCCATCTGGCAATATTTCACCCTTAAAAGGCATACAAAAAAGTGGTTACAACTCTGCATATGACTCTGACTTTGTTTTTTTTGCAGCACAGTACAGTTTTTCCACACACCATAACTGTATATTGCGAGTGTAGATCCAAATGCACTTTACATGGAGTAGATTGAAAGTCCAGATGGACAGGTACTCACTTCACTTATAGGCACAACCACGGTTTCTGTTGCCAGACATATGTTAAACTGCTGACCAAGCGTTCACATGCTTGTCACATTGTTTGTCAGCTTTTTCTTTTCTACTTAAAGTTTCCTTTTAACAGAGAAGCATTCCCGGAATGTACTGCATTAAAGGGAAAGAAAAAGTGTAAGGTGTTGTTACCGGTTTTCATTTAGGGGAAGTGGTTGACCTATTAAAATCTGAGTGTCAGTGTTTGCCAGTCTTCTGGTGACTGTTTGTTTGTGTCTCGCTCAGGAACGCCTCCAGCTTGGGTCTGATTATTTCAAAAGCTATGACTACTGCATGGGTTACCCACAAAACGCCAGTTAATAGAAGCCAGCAGTGTTTCTCCCCAGTGGTCTGCTCGTACTTGACACACATATTTAGGTTCCATTCCTGGCCCAGTCACGCTGGTTGCGTCTGTCTCCCATATCTGTCTGCAAAAGCTGTTGAGCGCGATGAAAAATGTTATTCTCTTTTCTTCTCTCGCTCGTTATTTCTCTCTCTCTTGCAGGTGAATATGCAGCGCAAGGCCATCTTCCAGCTCATCCTGGAAAAACGCGAACTGCTGGAGAGTCAGAGGTTCCGCAGAGATGGTACTGAAGGACATCATATGTCATAATGTCAGGCATGAAGCCAGTTATTGAAATCCATTCAAAGCACTTGACTAGTAAACACTGAACAAATGATTTGTGATTGTGACAGCTTCAAATGCAGACTATCCATTATAGCAATCACACGTTACTCTTTCAAGGAAATTGAATAAAACCATAGAGATTACAAAAATGCAGGAGATGTATAAAAACACTATTAAACACATAGCTGTAAAACTGACACATGACAGCTGTTGTCAGAAAGCCTTGGATCACCTGCAGTCTTTGCAGCTGCAGAAGGATGATCTTTGGGTCGTCGCACGCAATATTTACAGAGACCAAACCGTTTTGGACACCACGGCACCTTGGGTAAACCATTGGGCATATGTTTCCAAAAGCTGCAACAGGAAACAGTAGGCAGCAGGCTGAATGACAGCAGAAATTACAGGTTTGAGCTGGATGGACACGCACCCGGCAAAAACCAACTGGCACAAGGACCGCAAGGGCATAGTGGTTTTAGCAACCTTCTAAAACAAGTGACCCCTTGCACTGAAGCCTGAAATAGCTTTAATTAGCAATAGACTTGCTTTAGTTCTGCCTTGAATTCCTCTTGCAATTATGCGATAAGGCATCTCGAGGTTGGTTGGTCTCCTGAGTACACGGTGGAAAAAAGTGCCAACAGGGTAAAAACAACAAAAAGTGAGGAACTACGGCCAAAAAGATCAACAAAATAAACATTAGTGTAGAAACAGATGGACCTTCAGAAGTCTAATGAGCAGCCGCAAGTCTTCAGCTGACACCTGACGGCTGTCTGATTTCAGAGCCAAAATGCTTATCCACAATCATTCCTCAAAATATATTGTTTTCCTAGCCCAGAATAGTGCCCCTTAGGGACAGTCACGGCTTCAAGTTGAAGCGGTCAGCCAGGAATAACAGTCGGTTTAACCATTTCTATGAAGTTCCTTTTGAAGTCTGAGACTTAGGTGATCAGTCAGTGCACATTTTGACGGACTAGCGGGAGTTCAGGCAGCTCTCCTGAGGCAAGATTCGAGAGCCTCTGGAGAGGGGCAAAGAAAAAAAACTAACACATTTCTCAAGGTGGTTTGTTTGAATTATTGCATTAAGTTGAACAGTAGCCATAGCTGTTAATCTATCTCATTTCATTGGAAGATTATTTTCTGCATGAGAAAGGTTAAGAAGGAGCCAAAAATTCATTTTTCTTGCTGCGTCTAATTTTTTTCTCCTAAGTTTTGCCTCTTTGTTGACTGGAACCAGCTGGTGGGGTGAAAGTAGAAAATACAGTGCATGGTGCCTGTTATTGAAAACAAAGGCTAGAAGTGTAGAACAGAGCTGAAAGGAAATATTTCACCATCTGCTTTGACAATCAGGACTTCAGCTGGTGTATAAATTATTCTAGATTAATCCATGATGTTTGCATCTGCACAGCTGTCTAATGCTGGAAGTTGCAGAAACTCCACATGGATGAGTCTTATCTGCATCCCAGAGAGTTTTGTCTCTTTTTCCAAAACATGCCTTTCTTTTGTCTTTATCTTGCAAGCGGGAGGGAGGAAAGGAAATGGACGAAAAGTGGCCTCTCATTTTGAGAGTAAGTGGACTGTATTGTGAATAATTTTTTTTAACAATGAAAAACCCAACTGCTGTTTTCTCCCCCAGACTAATATATATATATATATATCATTTTTAACAGTAACCAACGATTCCTTCCAAAAAGGTAAGTTATTTGGGAGTATATATATGTGGAATATTCTCTAACTGTATGTGTCTTATGGAATATTATCTAATAATGTATGCGTCCTAGTGGGGAATGAGGGAGTCATTAAAGGATGGACTGAGGAGCAGCTGAATATGAGCAGGGCAGTGCATTATAATCCAGAGACTGGCACCTTCAAAGTGGAGCGCAGCGGCGTCTACTTCCTGTACTGTCAAGTGAGTTAAACCAGTTTTCTGCAAACTTTCCAGGCACATCGCCAGCAGTGTGAATGTGTGTGTGTGTGTGTGTGTGTGTGTGTGTGTATATATATATATATATATTAATCTAAAGTTAAATTACTGTTTGAAAATAGATAGATGATACAATGTTTGAAGAAGATAGATGTATAGACAGACATAGATTGTATCTATCTATCTGTCTGTCTATCTATCTATCTTCTTCAAACATTGTATCTATCTATCTATCTATCTTCAAACAGTAATAGATAGAGTAGTAGATAGATAAATAGATAGACAGATGATACAATGTTTAAAGATAGACAGACAGACAGACAGACAGACAGAGATAGACTCTGTCTGTCTGTCTATCATCTATCTATCTGTCTGCTTATGTATCTATCTGTCTTAGGTAGACAGACAGATAGATAGATAGACATATAGATAGACAGACAGACAGAAATTTTAAAATGCCACCTATGAAAAACTTTCAAATCAAATTCAACTTTCTGTGGTTCCTATTATATCTAATCAGAAGGCTTCTGGTTTAGTCATAACTTATTTTTTTTGTTCCCTGCTGAAAGCCTTTTGCTACGTCCCCTGCTCTGAATTGGTCTCTCATAACATTCCTGATTCACTTGTTCTCTTTCTCCTGCCGTTTGGCACATCTGCATTTCCACCCCCCAGGTACACTTCAACGAGAACCAGAGTCAGTACGTGAAGCTTGAGGTGTCCGTTCCTAAGGGCCCTTTGCTCCAGTGCATCGAGGGGTACGGAACCACACCAGCGTCTGGCTCCCACAGGTTTCACTTCCTAAAGCCTTGCCAGGTCTCCGGCCTCCTACGCCTTAACAAGGGCGCCGAGCTGAAGGCCATCACCGGAGGTTCCTTCAGTCTGCAGATGTCAGGCAAACACTACTTTGGCCTCTTCAAAGTCAACTAGAGGCACAGACGGTTTTCCAGACACCTGGGCTGTATGGACAAAATAGTTTTATAGTTTTCCACAGATCACTGGCCCAAAAGTACCTAACCTAAACCTGTCTCTTTGAACCTGGCGATGCCTTAAAAGAGGAAATTTTGATTCAGCGAGGAACGTTTCTATAACTGACTGTGGTCACGGATGACCCCTTTATGAACGCAAGTGCCCTTCCATGGAGATGTCATCGGGATGTTAATGACTGCACATCTTGCCTTGCTGGACCAATTTATGGAGAATCATTTGGTACTCTGTCGGTTTGGCTGCAAATGCCTTATTAAACGCAAACCAGCACAATTTCTACTATATAAATATAGCATTTAATTACAGCATACCAGAGACATTGCTCCAGCAGCGTGGTTGGCTTATATACTGGCATAACCAGTTTGACCAGAAGGACGATGAATTTTCAGCAGCGTTGCAGGCCACTACAAGCATGAGAGGTTTCACCACTGGTTACTTGGCTGGACCAAAACAGAGTTGCCCTAGTTCCTGAACTGCCTTACCACTGGATGGGTTCAGAGCAGAAAAATGAAGGTTTTGGTTGGTCGTTAAGAAAACGCAGAGTGACTAAATATGCATCAGATAATACAAGAACTTTACTTTTGTTGTTGCATCGATTTGAAACAACAAGCCACACGTTTCTTTTTCAAATACACTGTCACTGTGACATACGAAACATATATTAATATTTATCGATGAAAAAGCCGTGACTTCAAAGCAGATGATGTATCTTGTGTACTGTACTGTGTCACTGAAAGTGGACTATGTGTACATATGGCATGAAGGTTGATGACATGGACGGCACAGACCTTTAAAAAAAGTCACAGTATGCCTTTAGTTTTTATATAATGTGCAATTTCATGTTATATTTTTTTAAAAGGTAAAGTTACAGATTTTTACACCATCGTAATTTCATTTAATCTCACTAATTAGAAATGTATGAAACCACTGGTGACTCGAATCTGTCAATGTCTACCTGACCTACCGCTCCTGAAGCCTTTCGTAAATCTTGTCAATACTGTCAATTAAATCTGAAATGGAAATTACAACCATGCACTTTGCTCTGAATGGGTTTCCTAATAATGCAGCTGGCTTCCTCTTTGTATTTCCTGAACCCTCATGTGGACCCCTGCAAACCTTCTCATTTCCACTTGCTTCTGGACTCTCACTTCCTGTATCTCAATCTGCAGCAAATAGTTGAAAACCTTTGAGGAAAAACATGTGCTTATTCCCCCCTGATCTCTAGCCCCATTCCTTCCCTCTTGTCTACACAGTATTTTTTTTTTTTTTTTTTTTTTCATCTGTTTGGGTTCACTCCTCGCATAAAATCCACATTTGGCTAGCGGCACCGTTTCTGCTTTTAAAACATCCAAGATAAACCTGACTGGGTCGAGATGAAGTACTGTCAGATTCTGTGAGAGTAAATGTGTGAATTTAAGGTGATGGAATCGGTTTCAATTTGAAAATATGCACTGGTGTTTCTTTCTCAAGGACATATTGTTTTTAGATCATCTGAAAAATGCATTTTACCTGTAAATTGAGTTGAAGATATAAGGTTCCTGCATTTATGGGTATCAAGAAATGTAATCTCTGAAGGGTTTCAAAGCCAAAAGACCTGTAAAACTGATAAAGAAGTTACATTACAAGCCTGAAAAATTCAATTCAGCTGCCATAAATTAT
The DNA here is from genome assembly GCA_004124795.1 of Poropuntius huangchuchieni. NCBI lineage: Eukaryota > Metazoa > Chordata > Actinopteri > Cypriniformes > Cyprinidae > Poropuntius > Poropuntius huangchuchieni. Next base: position 14,093 of record SCHK01297460.1, read on the forward strand.
GTCGTAATATCAAACACTCTTAGTCAAATAGGACAAAATATTAAGACTTTCAAAGACGTTTGAACATTTGCTTGGCATGTTTTATTAAAAAATTCAAGCCTAAATGTACCACAACAAGAAGATTATTAACATTTTCCCTTCGGTGTGCCGAAATGCACTTGTTTGTGAAGTTTTGACCATACAAGGCTCTAGACAAAAACACGAACCTGTAGTAATCAACACAGTAACGTTAACGGTTCCTTTACGGTTAACGATTCATTAACGGTCCTAAATGATTCACTGACTGAATGATTCAAACCTCTAGCGAGTTCGAGCAAAGACGTTGCACTCCTTACAAATGTGAAAGAAAAGTCCCGTCTTCTCAATAAAGGAGCAAGTCGCCAACTGTTAAGGTCATCGCGTCACTGAACCTGCCGTTAGAAGCTCGCGGACTACGCATGCGCATTGGCTGCTCTAGCCTGAAAAATTGTAACGCTATTTTAGCAAAAGATAAGCATTTTTTTTTTTTAGACAGTTGTTATTCTATAGTCTTTGGTAGAAGACACTTTAACAAGATAATTTCTGACGAAACCAAAATGGACGCTCACAAAACATTAAATAGTGAGTAAGTTAGATTTTAAATGACTTGTTGCAAATGCATTTTTTATTTATTTATTTTTTGTTTAGTAACAGTCTGGAGCCCTGCAATACACATTCCAATGAACCGATTAATTCTCCCAACCTTTTTTACTTCATATCAAGAAGAGCAAAACAGAAATTGTTCATTTGAATTTTTATTTTATTACAAACAAAACAAAACAAAAGAGAGAAAAATGCATTATTAACATGTTCCGTTCGGTGAGCCGAATGTCGATCACAACAATGTCACTGACTGTCTGGAATCACAACGTACACAGTGACGCTTAGCAGGAAACAAACAAAACGACAACAAAAAAAATATTAAAAGACAGGATGAAAAATGGACAGAAAGTGCTTGATTTGACACAACTCTCCCAAATAATACCAAGCACTGAAACGAACGATATTTCAGTTTCAACAAAGGATCTATACTGGGGACCAGGGCAAATAAATTAACATTTCAACTCTGATCTGTCTGAGTTGAGGCCTAGCTAGGAATAGTACAACTGCAGCCATATACAAGAGTTCACATCTGCTGATTAACCCTTTACAGTTGTATTACCATTTAAGGCAATTACATTACAAGGCTTGTATTTGTAGGAGCCAAAGATCATAAAGAAACACTGCAGAAGGAATTTCATTTGCTGATTTGAATATATGCATTCATATGTTTTCAATTTCATGGTTACACGTGATCCACTGCATACAAGTTATTCGTTTGCAAGGCCCAAATCTAGATATAAGCGATGTCCGTTAGATAGCAATGATATCAATCATTCAGAAGTCCTTTTGACCTCTTTGTGGAATATTATTACAAGAGGTCCGGTATAGAGAAATGCCATGGACCAAACATACAATGCATCAATGTTTCGACTGTTTTTTTTATTATTATTATTATTATTTTCATTTGGTAGAAGCTTCGCAATCGTAACATCAAGGACAACATCAAGAGCAACAACAATAATCTTAGTTGTAATAACAAGGATTAAAAATGGGAGAACACAATGAAACCGAGTTTAAATATGCAAACAATATCAAAGAGCTCGTAAAAACAAGTAGAAATGTGAAGAAAGGATAGGTCTAAGATGTGAGTGATTTGTTTGAATGAAAGAAGGTGAGGGTGAAGTTATGGGGGGATGACAGAGAAAGGGAGAAAGAGGAGTTTGGAAAGTGTAGGACTGCCAAACGTGCTTCAGTAACAAACTTGAACACTATTAGGGAGGTCTGAAGATGCTTTTGAACCCACTTCACCTCACTGTAACACAAGATTAAGGGTCAATACTTAAAAAGGCAGGGAACTCTACATATCAATGCTTGATGTCCCAATATAAGGCTAAATAAACTTCATAACAAACTTGTCTTTTTATCCCAAGACAATACTGCAGCCAATACTGTTTTAATCGAACGTAATACATTACTTCCTTACTGTCGTGGTAGGATATAAACTTTATCTCGTGGTTTTTTTTTTTTCTCTTAAAGATGAAGAAAATAGACCAGGGTACTGTTAATTATCTCCCTCTTTTTTGCGTAAAAATATGTGTATATGCTCCCAAACCAAACAAATCATCTTAAAGGGATAGTTCACTCCAAAATGAAATATCTGCCATTATTTACTCTCCCAAACCTCTTTGACCTTCTTTCTTCTCTGGAACAGAAGATATTCTGAAAAATGTGTTTTCTGACCATGCAATGAAACTTAAAGGGGTCCAGTGTTGTTTTGGACCCCATTGAGTTTCATTGTATGGACAAACAAAAAAAATAAAAACACTTCAAAATAGCTTTTGTGTTTCACAGAAGAACGAAAGTCATTCAGGTTTGGAACGTAAATGACGATAAGATCCCTTTAAAGCATTAAGATTAAAGATTGCTTTAAGATTGAAGCTTGTTGATGGTACACGGCGGCTCCAAAACAGTCACGCTAGCTTACGATGAGGGTTTGCTTGAAAGATTGCACTATGCTTAAATCGGCACAGCTCAATGCACGGACATTTGTCTTGACTAAACCGTGGACTGTCAGGTGCATGCTGTCGGAAAACAAATCACTGGGTGCTGTGAAGCTATTCCACATACATGCAGCTTCATGTCTGTGTCGAGGGCGCTAGCGAGGGGATGAACGTGAGCGTGTGGATTGGTCTGAAATGCGAGGCTGATTTGGGACAGATAGTTATGAGAGGAAAGGAAATAAAATATTTGTGTGTGTGTATATGCGCACATACAGTATGTGTACGGAAGGAAATAACCAAAGGCGAGCCTAAGCTCTTTTGAATTCTGAGTAGCTGTAACTCGAGGTGTCATGAAAGTGCTGCCGTGATACTGAGGGTAGTCTGTTCATTCGTCAACTGCAGGTGCATGTGTGCGTGTGTGTGTGTGTGTTGAGGAATAGTTGTGTTTACGTTTGCATGCAGATGTCCTTCGACTGAGTCAGCGTGTGTGTGTGTGTGGTGTGTGTGTGTGGGGAGTCGGGAGGAGCTGAATTCAGTCGTCGATGCAGATCACCTCCCCGCTGCGCTGTTCCCTCCGTGCCATTAGAAGCTCTGCCTCCCTCTCTTTCTTTACCGACATGGGGGGTCCGTTCAACACTGTAGGGAAACACACAAAAAAAAGAGAAGTTAATGATCTATGCACTAATTACATAATTAGGATTTTTTGTTTATATCAAAACAGCAAAACAGTTGAAAGTTGAATCTGACCTTCTAATCTTTAATGTATCACATTTTCCATTTCTCACTGGCTGACTTCTCCTTCCTCTTTTCCCTTTCTGTCTCATTAGGTTTCATTCGCTAACCGTGAATATGCACATATTTGTGCGGAAAAAACCATGTGTGAATTTTTTCACACAGAAATCATGATTCATCCATAAGCTTGGTTTTTTTTTTCTTCTAATTTTAGGATGAAGTTGTTCCTCAATTTAAATTTGGTAAAAAAAAGTCATCATGATGATCAATGCTGTCATTGCAGTGTATTCATGCCCATTTTGTCTATTATTCCAAGCATACACTAATTCAGGGGCAAATATGTGTGTACATTATGTACTTGAAGACTAAGATCAAAAAGCAGTCATTCAGCTTCTATCCAAAGCGATATGATCAAGGAGCACAATGGCTCACTGATTACCAGACATGAATAACAAACCTTCTGGATTTCAGTCATTTAAAAATGTTGTGCGTTTAGGTATCAACATTATAAATGAAAGTATAAAAGACAGATAATTGTTTTGAGAAATTTTGAGATGAATATTAAATTTCATTTCCTATCAATTTTGTAAATGCATGTTATTGATCTTATTGTTAACCATTCATCTATCAACAACGAATGGAAAGAACCAAGTCCCATCCTACATTTTCTTCCCTTTCTTTCTTTTTTTAACAATTTTTTCCTTAGATGCAAGTAACAATATGGAAGAAAAGATCTGTCGCTACTTACATTTCATAACTTCTAAGACAAGTGTTTTCTAAGTGTTTTTAAAGATAAACTTGTAGTTGCCAGCATACTGTAGATGCATATTTTATTTTAGCATGCACATATTCTTGTTGCTGAACCACTAATGTCACATGGACTATTTTAATGATGTCCTTAATACCTTTCTGGGCCTTGAACATGTCAGTTGTGTTGCTGGAGGGTCAGAAAGCTCTTGGATTTCATCAAAAATATCTTAATTTGTGGTGTTCTGAAGATGAACAAAGGTCTTACAGGTTTGGAACAACATGAGGGTGAGTAATTAATGATGGAATGGTTTTGGGTGAACTATCCCTTTAAATGTAAAAAAGGGGAAATGAACACACAATTAAATATATAAATGAACCAATAAAAATTAATAACTGATACAGTACCAATATACTGTGCATCCCTACCTAGCCACAGACAAAAAAATAATAATAATAATGCAAAACCGCATTGTGCTGCATTATGGACTTCCTTTAATGGGTAAACTTGCATACAGTCAGAGTATACTATATACCATACACAGTAATAATAATAATACAAAACCTTGTCTTCTATAAAGAAATGTATGTGAGGACAACAGTACTGAGCATTTTAGTTCACCACACACAAGCACATAGTGAGTGTATAGTGTTTGAAATTCTTTAGCTTAATTTGCTGTACTTGTAGTTTTTTTAAGCAAACTCACAGTATGACTCAGACAGACATGATAGCTGCCATAATTTGAGTCACATATAAACTTCTGAGTCACATCTAGCTGTCCTGCCGGGAACATCCTACAGTACCTTACGTGTTTTAGTGAACACGTGAAATGACTATAAATGGCCTACAATATAAAGTTACGGTGACATTTAGCCTACCACTGCTTAGCAAAATCACATGGGCGAAATCCAGTCATTTTGACAGGAATCTGCACAACTGAGTGTTTTGCGTGAGATTTGCAAAAATATTTCTCACGTTCAAGATGGTCATGTAAATCTGTTGCGTTGACCAACAGAAAATTGCTTGGTTTGAAAGTGACTTCTGTTTGAGCAGTGCTACATGCATCGCTAAACTATTGACAATTGACCATTTTTGTCCATGAAATTTTGCCAACATTTTGCTAATGTGACTATTCTATTCTATTCTATTTTCTATTCTATTATATAAATGGGGTTATAGCACTTAATACCTTTGGTTTGAAGAACTGCATCTTTATTTCAAGACATTTTTAAAAGTCCAAATGTAATTTACTGGTTGCACAATAGCCTGAACAGGTGATTGACAGCCACCTTGACTGTGCACTCGGGGTACCTGTTTTGTCTCAGGCCTAAACATGCAGGGAACTGAGGAACAGTTGCAAGATCTTCAAAGGAACAATCCTTCTTGGCATGTGTTCCTCAAAATTACACAACCAAAGTTTTTCCAAGGACAATAATACTAGAGTCGTTTGTTGTGCTACAGGTTTTGGCTGAGATTAATGTTCTGGAGTATGCAAAAAAAAGAAATGTGTGCACTGGAACAGGCTAATGGTAACGCTTGAGTTCAATTATCTGATTAAGACTGGCACCGTTTCGTAAACATGCAATAAGAGAAGAAGAATGCATGGCCTTCAGATGGGAACGCGTCTGGAGAGAGCTTGGAATGCATTGGGGCTCCTTTACAAGGGGGAAATGCTGAGCTAGAAACCCGCCGGGTGACTTTCATATCTCTGAACGTTGTACTGCATACTCCTGCATTGCGAGCCAAGGAAAATAATTCATTACTCAGATTCAGATCTCAGAGTGACTTGACTCTCTGCTTCTACAATCAACAATCTTGGAACTATCTGGCTTTCTCACTCAGACTGTCTCTCTCCCAGACTGTCTCACTGTCTTTCAGGCTTCTTCTTTTTCCCAGACTGTCTCTCTCAGATTACCACTTTTACTCAGACTTTCTCTCTATTCCAAAATGTCTCTCTCATACAGTGTGTTTCTGTCAGACTGCCTTTCTGTCCTTCTCTGACTGATTCACTCAGACTGATTCTTTCTTTTAGATTGATCTCTCTTCCCAGGCTGTGTGTCTCTTGTACTTAGAGCTGCAATGATTAATTGAAAAAAAATCTATAAAAAAATTAATATAAAATCAATAAAAACTATCATTATCTTATCTTAATTGGGCCTTGTTTTTCTTAAAAGACTTCACTTCACATTAACAGAGAAATGACGATCAATAATTCATTTTAATGAAATTTGTTGGATGTTAAATTTAGATTTTAAATGTCCCATTTATTTATTTAATTGAAATATATGCAACACCAGTAAAAATATTTTTACCAGAGCAGTAACTGAAATGAGATATAAATATAAAAAGTCCTTTACTTATTCAGGAAAAATTATATTAACACGTTACTACAGTACCGTTCAAAAAGTCAGTAAGAAAACAAACAAACAAACAAAATATTTTCTTTTCAACTTTCTGTTCAATCAAAGAATCCTGAAAAATGTATCATGGTTTACACCAGGATATTAAGTGGCACAACTGTTTTCAACATTGATAATAATAAGAAATGTTTCTTGAGCACCAAATTAGTATATATTAGAATGATTTATCAAATGAATGCAGTCTTGGTGAATATCAGAGACGTCTTTCTAAACATTAAACAATTCCTACCAACCTCAAACTATATCTGGGCATGTTTGTGTTCCTGTAAACATTTTTGTTGCATTTCTAATTTATTTTATTTCATCTTTATTGGCTACAGTGTTTAGTAAAGCCAACTTTTATACATCTATATTTGTTTTTACAGCCTTCAATTTGCACAGTGTTTGGAAGAGAACACTGGGCAACATGTTAATTAACTTGCTTTTATATAAAATACAGAAAATAAATTTGGCCTTTTCATCCTAATTGATTAAAGAAATAATTAAAACATGAATCACTTATCAAAATATCCGCTAGTCACCCATAAAACCGTTTCTCGGACCATCTCCCTTTCAACCATCTTTCTCTGTATGCCACTTTCTCTGACCAAACATTATCTGAGGGCACCAAGTTTTGCTTCTGCACACCAGCCTGCCTCTACGTCTCAGTAAACCAGAAAAACATGCAGAGATGGCAGCTGGCCTCAGTGACCCAGCCTATTCAAACAACCAGCGCACTCACACAATTAATCACTCACACAGAAGAACCCACACACCAGCAGCCCTGAATCTTCACTCGTACAGTATAAACCCCAACCGAACACAAAAATACGCACAATTAGCTTCAGTTCATTGATACCGCATGCACACACACGCACACTCAGCCACTACAATAAAACACTCCATGTGGTGGAAAATACAGAGCTACTTAAGTGGCTCTCAAGCGTGCATGAATGTGCACACGTGGGTGTGTTTGTGCATTTTTGTAGAATGCAGGGAGTTCTCATACAACAGTCTGTACTGTATAAACGTCCTGCTGGGGATTGAATCTGGCTCTAGCACAGCGCAGGAATTTGGTCGGACAGGTTGAATCGTGTGCACGCTCAGCATGAAGGTCTTCTGACCCAGAGTCGGTGCATTCCTTCAATAAGTTAGCTCTGGAAAATCATGCAACTGATCTCAGATCAGGAGCAGATATATATATATATATATATCTGTCTGCATCACCCCACTGGACAGGTTTGCTGTGATGAAAAGTCAGTCTTCGTATATATGTAGCGATTTCATGCCATTTTAACATTTCACAGTCCTGGTTTAGGAACGCAGAGAGTCCGTGGCTGGAGAGTTTTTTCAGAGGTCCGCAGTTTCCAGGAAAAAAGATAGTTCCACTCCACTGTGCCTCAGTTCCAAAACAGTTTTGATTGGGTCAGGGGTTTTAATGACAGAAAACAAACTTGTGGTATTTTGGAAAAACTGCCGTCTTTGGAATCCTTCACTTCTGACACTGTGAGGCTGCATGTGCGTGCGAGAGAGAACGACAGAAGGAGAGTGGACAAATGAAAAAAGAAAGAGAGATACTGTGTAAAGGGATGCAGAGAAATAGTGATTTGTGGTGGAATTAGGGAGGGAAGGTTTCGGGCACTTAAACGAACGCTCTCGCTCCTTGGGCCAAATGAAAAATTAATCTGCTGGGACTTCTCTCGGACCGGCAGATGAAAGAAAGGGATCGGAGGGGGCAAGGGGAGAGAGAGTGAGAGTGGAAGAGAGATAGAGAGAGAAAAAAAAGTGCTGGAAAGGGCAGAAGTGGAAGAAGAGGTCTGTGTTTTCGTCGTCCAAACGGCTCTCGTTTCAGCTGCCTTTTCCCTACTTCATTTCTCTCTTTTGCATTAGCTTGTTTTGTCTGTCTGTTATTAACCATTTCGCCTGAAGAGTATCTTTACTCGAGAAGTTCAGCAGCCTGCTACAATAGACATTCCCACCTCCAATCCTGTCTAATTTATTCATCGTTTTTTTTCCCCTAGCTTTTTTTTAGACAACAGTCACTTTATCCCTCCCGTCTTCCTTCTATTGCTCTTTCAGGTCAGGGTTTTTTGGGGCGTCCGTTGCGTGGCAGGTTCTCCACCGTGTTGCTGAGGCGGTACTTGACGATGATGCTGTGCACGGTGGATTTGGGCATGCGAAGCTCCTGCCCAATTGACCCTTCCGACTTGCCATCCTTCCACAGGTCCACCACCCTCTGGCGCTGCAGCACGTCATGTTCCTTGGTCTTCAGGCAGGACGTAGCTTCTGTGGAGGCAGAAAGGGGGCAGACTGTAGACACTGGGGGGGTAGGGAGCGGTCAATCAGTGGCATAGTATCAGTCCTCAATATTGAGAAAACAGAGAAAAAACCATAACTGTAGGCTGGAGGCTGGAAGCAGGCCTTCTCTCGAACAAAGAAAAAGCATAAAATCTCCCAGTTTGTGTCTCCCGCTCTTACAAATAATCCCGAGAGCCAGACTCAGGACATCCACTGGCTGCGAGAGCAGTGACGAGGTACAAAAAAAAAAAAAGAAAATTTGACGTTCGGCCATTTTTTGCCAAAGAAATCTGTGTTGACATAATGTGTCTAAAACCTTTTGCTCCATAAAGTTCATGACATGTAAAACGCTAAGAGTTTAAGTGGCAATGACTTAAAAAAGAAAACAAGACGTGCTCGCCAAGGTCTTTATTTCTGACAACTTTAAGAATGATTGAGCGAGATGTTACGGGGTTCGCTAGGATTTTTACAGAGGCAAAGCGGAGCTCACACTCCATTTTGTCTCTCTCCTCCCTCTCACTTCTTCCTCTGTCTTTTAGAGAGATGTCTGACCGGTTCCAAAAAATGTCCTATTATGGAGTACGTTAAACAGATCAACACAGTCTGTCCTTCATTTTTCTCTTTTCTTTTATATCTCTTTCTCTCTCTCGTTTTTTTGTTTAGTCTGGCATGCTGTTTTCATCTCGCTCCCTGGCTCGGTTTAAACTGGGGTCACCGCAGTTGTCTTAATCAGGGACCAGAGGGTTCAAACGGGCCCCAAGTGGGGCATATTTTTAGCCAGGCGAGGGTTCAGCGTGTACAGCCTCAACAAACCCAATCAGCCTCTACACCCACCAGGATCTGAAGTCTGGGGCTATTTCAGTGACAGACAGAGACTGAAAGAGAGAGAGACAGACAAAGAGAGAGCGAGCGAGTGAGCGAGAGTCTAGTTCTGCCTCCAGGGGGTTTAAAAAACCGGCGTAAAGGCACAAGCACATTTGTGTTTCTTTATGGGTTTTTTTCTCTCTCTTAAAAATATCTGAGTAGAAAAGCAAAAAAATGTTCCCTCGGCTGAGCGATTCCTGGCACGGCTAAGGTTCTGGATAACTGTAATGACATTTTCAGAAAAAGCACCATGGCAAGAAAATATGCCTCCCTTAGACGCTGTGGTAGAAAGATTGGTATCAGGACACTCAATCCACTCTGTACGGGTAAAAACAGTCAGGACGATGGACGGAGTTTGGCCTCTGATAGAATAAACAGAAAATGGCAAACAAAAACAACTACATTTGCTCTTCTCAGTGCTTCTTGCACACATATGCTGTTACAGAGCTAATACTGAAACAATAAACTCACTGGCAGGGCTAATCTGTTCTCTTGGACCAAAGATGGAGAACGTGAAATAATTTTGCCAAAATTCCACGGGGGCCCTCTCAAATTAAAATGTAATTAAGTGTGCTAACCAGAATCATATTTTTGCAGCAATATGAATACATCAAGTGTGACTTGTGTCAGTGTAGTTATTTTTTTTTTTCTTCAGTTTTTTTTTTTTTTACTTAGGACAGAACATGTGCTTGCATTTCTGAACAGTGACATACTGAGCAAGGATTGAATCTGCAACCGTGTTTTACAATTTAGGTATTAAATACTAAACTACTAAATACTGAAATCTGTGGAACACAAATCATTGCAGGTCCATCAAAAGTTTTATAGCTGATTAAATCCTCAAGAATCAGTGCTTTATAGAGAAACTACATACCAAATGTCAAATCCAGCTTCTCATACACTGACCTCACAAATTATTGTGAAATAGAGCATTCGTACACCCACATGTACGCCCACATAAACACAAATAGACTTAGAGAGAAAGAGCAAGAAAAAACAAGGAGAAAAACAGAGGGAAGTTGACTTGTGTGGATTTTGCCACGTTAATCATGAGATGAGAAGTTATAGCCTAAAGCGCTGTCCATTTCTCAACTAATAAATCACTGCTTGCTAAAAACTAAAACTGTTCAAAACACATCTGTTAATTAAAATGAAGCTGAAATAAAGTAAAATATCAATATTAGATGAAAAACTTAAAATGAAAAGCTATAAATATTAGAAATGCTGCCTTGGAAATTAACTGAAATAGGATGAATCACTAAGATTAGTAACTGGAAATCATTTAAAACTGAAATAAAAATAAATGAAACCTAAATAGAAATATTTAAAAACTACTAAAATGACAAAAAAAAAAAAAAACATAAAATAACTAAAAGTTATTCTAAACTTAAAAACTGAAAATATAAAAAATAAAAATTATTTCAAAATATTTATAATAGTATTTAAATAATACTAAATGAACTGCTGTAGTCTGATTCACAAATGACTCTTTTGAACTAGTTCTTTTAATGAATCAATTAAAAATACTCACAGTATTGGTTTAAATCAGTCGAAGGACCAATTCAATCTGTGAAATAATTGCTATATGATTGCTATATGTTATATTTCATTTGCTTACTGACTGGATGTTTGTGGGACAATGAATGTGTAGGTGAAGATAAAGAGTGTTTAATTTAATTAATTTTTAAAAAAAGTTAGAAAACTCAGTATTGTTTTGTTGGGTATGTAGTTACACCTCTTTATGGGGAAGGTTGCAAAATTCATTTTTGCTGCTAAAACCAAATTTACTGGTGTTTTATATGTATATGGTGCATTTATTTACATATCTTCTTACATTTTACTAATGCTACCAAGAATTCCTCAGCCCTTCAAGGTAAAGTACATTCTACACCACCCGTGTCACCAAAACTAACTGCAAAAATAATAATTGTTTGCAAACAGGTTTTCAGAACACTCCCCCCGCTCCATCTGTCATTGGCTGGCCAAACAGGTGGCTCCGCCCCTAACTCATGCCATTGGATGCTCTAACTTGTAGAGCAATGTTTTGATAGCACCACAGAGCCACAGTGTTTACATTTTTAGGCAGAATCAACCTATGAATGGCCTACTTATAGCTGTCTCTGCATATTAAGCTGCGACAGGAGAATTTAACATCCAAAAAAATTGACTTCACCATTTCACCATCTAGCAGATGCTCTAATCCAGAGCTGCTTACAAGAAGCACTTTGTTTTAAGATTTTGAGACTGCCATGATCAACAGATGGCAAGCAAATCTGCCTTTCAAATTTAAACCAACCAAACAAACACATCAGTACCTCCAGCTGGTCAAAACAGATTTCAATTAAACTTGTCATTTAAGAACTTTATGTTTGGAATTCCACATCACTTCCAGCATTTTCCTTTCTATTTCATATATCATATATACACATAGACAGCACAACACACACACACACTGTTTCTAAAATCACAAAAAATCTAATCAACTGTTTTACTACCTTGACGTGCTTTTGCTTACAAACATGTCTTGTTTAATATGAGCAGTTAACAAATGCTGATCTGGTTTTTCATCAGTGTAAATGAAAAGCCTTTATAATGGTTCAGAGTAACCAGAGTATGAGATCACTGGAGGCTGTTTTGGGGTGACTTTCTGGGGACGGATCAGCAAAACTGACCTGATATGAAAGCGCCAGGGGGCATCTGGCTGTAGTTGGCCCCAGCCAGAGTGAGAGCCGCTGAAGGTGCAGGTGTGAAGGGATGGCCGTAGTTCTGTGGGGTGGCATACGGGCCTGGAGGAATAGGCTAGATAAAGACAGAAAGAGAGAGTGTGTGTTATAAACCTTAGAATGCAAAGTCGTTTAGTCGTTAAGCAGCTAAAAAATACAAACTTAACTCAGAGTTATATAAGATTCATTTTGAAACTTTGCACATTTTATTAATACCATATTTATACCATATAGCATATTTACTCTTTTATATTATTTATTAATTCCTTTCTTTGTCAGTCATAAATATATTTAAATCACATGGAATATGTTTAGAATTAAAATATATATTTATAGTTAAATATTTACAAGCCTGTGCATTTACCATTTGCGAAGAGTGTATGATAGAATGTTTTTTTTTCAACATGTTTCATATGCTCAACAATGCCACATTTATTTGATCAAAAATACAGTAGAAATGAAAATATTATTACAATTTAAAATTACCATTTTCTATTTTAGTAAATTTTAAAATGTAATTTATTCCTGTGATGGCAAAGCTGAATTTACTTTAGTCTTCAGTGTCATATGATCCTTTCAGAAATCATTGTAATATGCCAAGTAGCTGCTCAAGAAACATTTCTTATTATCAATGCTGAAAACAGTAATATTTTCAGTGAAACCATGATATTTATTTTTAGGATTCTCTGCTGAATAAAAAGCTCAAAAGCATTTATTCCAACCTTTTGAGCATTAGTGTACTTTCTTATTTATACTTCACATGTGTTGAATATGCGTATTTACCGGCGGTGTGTGTGTCTCGTTGCCTTTGTTGGCCAGTCTGCTGAGGATGCTTCTCTCTGACATCTGCAGGCGGGCCGTGATTGGCGGGACTCTAGAGAGTGTGGCTGGGAGCCGCATTACGTCTGCTTTCATGTCACTCAGAAGCTCCTCCAGTTGGTTAAGAACTACAAAAATGTCTATCATTACAACATGCCAGGTTGTAGAAACTAACAGGAGCAAACAGGATTTGGTTGTAAAGTTAAATGTGGAATTCTTAATAGAAATTTTGCTTCAAACTGAAGACACACTCTGAAATTCGATTACATTAAATATTTCCAAAACAGTCACCTGTTCTTTGAAGAGATGTTTTGAATGCTGTTATTGTTAACTAAAAATAAAATTAAAACGATACATTTTTTTCCTGAATTGAAATAAAATGAAATATAAATATTAGATGAAAAACTGGAATTTTTAAATAAAATAAGCTGAAGTGCTAATATTATTTAAACTAAAAACTGAGTAAATAAGCAAATAAACTAAAGAAAATTAAATTAAATACTTAAAATTTAACAAAAACAAAATGACTAAAACAAACTAGAACGAACAAAAAATATAACTGAAAATATAAAAATAAAACACTTTAAATATAAGTTTAAAAAAAATTAAATGAAAAAAATGAATAAATACTAAATATTAAAAAGTGTATAAATAATACAAAATTAGCACTTGTTTTGAAGCATATCAAAGAGGCACCTTTTTATCAATATCAGCTTTGAAAGCCAATTGACAGTTCAGAAGGCTAACTAAATGTGACATAGTGAATTCTGATTGTCAAAAGTGAAATTTATTGGAAGTTCTCTCAGCCATTTCAGACAATAATAAGAGTGACAAGCCAAGTGAACTGGTATCCAATAAATGGTTTATCGGCAGAGATTAAACAACACGCTTGAGAAAACTCCAGGACGTTTAAAGTGCCTGGTGTTCTTGAACTGTTCCCATATCAGAGCTGGCAGGAGCACTGGTCCCACTGGATCTATCCAGAAGCCTTTTATCAGACCCTCAAGACGCCAGCAATTTTTGTCTGAGTTACACACAAACATATTCTCTCTCATTTTTCATTTAAAGATAGACAAATCCCACACAAAATTTCCTCACCCTTATGCAAGACGGCATTGGCAGGTTTGTTTCCTGCGAGCGATTCCTTGCTGAGATGTTGATGGGACTCGGCTAGACATTCAACCTCAGCAAAGCGAGCGTTCAGGGCCATGGCCGGGTGAGTCGGGTCCTGGGTCATGTTGAGGTACGCAGCCCGACGCAGCTGCTCCTCTATCACCAGGGCCTGCTCTAGCAACTGAGAGAGAGAGAGAGACAGAGAGAGATCTTAGATCTAGAGATGTGTAAAACTAAATTAGCTAGTTGTTCAGAAAACCCACTAACTACTTGACGTGGCACAGCAGCTTAAAATTACCATCTAAATTTGTATGGCTAAAACAATGGTGCTTCAAAAGACATTCAATTCAAAAGGCTGCCAGCACGCTAAATAAAACACTGTATATTTAAACAAAAAAAGATTATTATTCTTATAATATTTTATATGTGTTTTAGTGAGATACATGTAATGTAATAAATATAATTTATTCCTGTGTTTCATCCATTACTCCACTCTTCAGTTTCACATGATCCTTCAAAAATCACTTCTTATTATCAACGATGAAAACAGCTGATGCTTAATTTTTTCATTCAAAAGAACAGCATTTTTTGAAATAGAAAACTTTTGTAACAAATTAACATCACTTTTAAATAATATAATGCATCCTTGTTGAATAAAACATTTGATATATATGTATATATATATATATATATATATATAT
>SCHK01297589.1:2741-16518 GCA_004124795.1 Poropuntius huangchuchieni
ATAGCAAACCATACATCAATGGAAAGTTTATTTATTCAGCTTTCAGATTTCAATTAAAAAAAAAAAAAAAAAAAAAGACCCATATGACTGGTTTTGTGGTCCAGGGTCACATAGATAAACACTAGTATTGTTATGCTTTTTGTTTGTTCTTACCATGGTCACCCATTATACAGCTTCAGGCACACATTAGCCTAAAACTAACAGATTTCAGCCTTTTTTTTGTTTGTTTGTGAAAACTATTGTGTGCACTTTTTATAATTCCGTCATCTTTCACATTTGCTGCTCTTTGAAAGTATTTGTGAGAGTTTTGTTGTTTAACCGGACTTTCAATCTTAAACTATGAAAACCCACCACAAATGTGAATTATTATATTTAAAAACTATGACCAAAACATAATTATTTTTAAAACATGACAGTGACAATGCATTTCCACCACACCAAACAGTTATGCCCTTACTATACTTGTTTCTTAAGCGTTTACTTGTTTACCAAAAAGACAAGAGAACCACTGAAGAACTTGAGAAACAAATTTAACTGAGGGTCATTTCCAATTAAGTCGTAGTTTTGTTAATTTGTACAAAAAGTGTCAAATTTATGTTATACATGGTTTGTGATGTGATGCAAACAGCACTGTGAAAATGACTGTTAATGGATAAATTAGTGTACAAATTGTGTTTTTCCCATGCAAAGTTAAGTAAAAGTAACACCCATATAGGAGAAATCTTCCTGCCAGTCTGGCTCAGTCCATGATTGACATTTTCTTGAGGCATGAATAGAATATTTGTTACAATAGAGACAGATGGAGATAGAGTCTTTCCTTCTTTATTTTTTAAAAAAGAGCACACATGTTTTTAATGTTACATGGTGGTAAAACTGCACTGTACGGAAAGCTGTAATTTAGAGTATAATTCATTTATTTTCCTGACCATGAATGTTTTATTCATCCTGTCACTATAGAGATTCCCAAGCCCTCTGTCTTTCCCCTTGTGTTCACGTTGAAATTTATGAGCGTGTAAAATGTGATTTTGATTATATTTCTGCACACTGCAGTGCTTGTCTCCTCCTTTCAGACCTAAATAGCTCCTTTTTAATTGACTTATTCTTCCCATTTATTAAAACATTATGTTGTGGTCGGCGTGTTTAATGCCTGTCTCTTCCTTTTTAAAGCTCCAGCAGTGTTTCACCAAACGTGTCGGTTTCCTAATTACACATTTCTTTAAAACAGATTGTCAGCTTGGATCAGTGACAGAAATCTTCCGGAATCTTTCTCCCTCTTTGTTTCTCTCTCTCTCTCTCTCTCACTGTCTGTCTGTAAGAGACTTTCTCTCTCTTTCAGACATGTCCAACAACATGGCACGCAATTCCTGTATTTCATATGTACAATTTCTCCATATTAGGTTAATAGAGCGTAATTGGCTTTGCTGTGCCCGTAATATCCCGCTCTCTTAGGAAGGCATAGTTAATGTGTATTTTGCCCTCCCTGGCTTGTCTTGTTAGGGCTGATTGTTTGATTGTGTCTAACGGACTGGCTCACCTCCACCTCAATTCAGCGCTACAGGCAATAAATACATATTTATTACTTGCTATTTCATTGCCTGCGTACTTCTAAATGACTGAATTTATTCAGTCGCTTGACTGCTTTATGTAATCGAATGCTTTATGAATGCAGCAGATTAATTCATTAATTGCGACAGCCGTAATAAATTAGTGAAGTGATGTTCCTTTTATGATTGCCTTTAAAAGCCCCCTCATGTGTTCAAGCCGTGAGCGTCTCATTCTCTTCGGATGTCTGAAGAGAGGCAGGTCAGGGACCTGACACAACATTTGTGTACGCGTTACTTTTCCTCTGCCTTTTGTCCGAAGTTCCACGGGTTTGGATGCATGGATGGAAAAGTTTGTTTCAACTGGATCAATATAATTAGTTACAAACTAAATTTTGACTCTTTTTGCATATCCACAGAGCTCAAGGAGAACCAGAACGCACACACAGCAGCCGGTCCTGCGAGCACCTGCTTACTAGATGTAGATATGGAATGCAGGTGGTGGAAGTTCCTTCACTGTGCCCCTGATACCAATATAACACAGATGTCATGGTGTTGTTCCAAAACCACAATCACAACATATGGTAATTGCTGCAGGATGAATTTGCTGGCCTTCTCTATAGCAAGGGGCTGATAAAAAAAAAAAAGAGAAGTCGGCTACCGGCGCTGCCCAGAGCGAGCGCCTGCCAAAACCGACTCTATGAAACGTCGGTTACGTGAACGAGGCGCCATCAGGTAAACCCATTAGCACTGCTGATAGCCGTAGCTATCCCAATGTCAAGTGTTTTGGGGGGTGAGTTATCCAGCAGCTGCGCTCTTCATAGACGTTAGTGGATTGTTTGTAATTCTCTGAGTGCCCACCCTGGACTTCCCTCCTCGGATGAGCCTCTCTGTGGTGTGAATTTTAATATGTAGTACACGGTCGCTTAATCTGTTTACCTGAGGTCTCGAGGATCAGGGCACGGGGAATGATGTCTGTGGTGGGTGGAAAAGTTATCATCGGTGAGTTATAGCGTGTACGTCTGTGTTTATGTGTGCGTGTGTAAGTATCCCCTCCTGAATGAGGCAAAAACAACCATGCGGACATGTAATGACTTTATGTACGTGATTGAAATCGCAGTGCCAAAGAATTAAAAATGTGTTATGTGCAGAAATAGGATCATAAATATAAATGAAGCAGACATGTTCTCAATGAGCTGTGATTAGTTCACTCTTGACTTAAAAGTGTTTGTTGCATTGCCAAATATTTAGGTTAGGTGAGAAACTATTCGAATGTTGTGAAATCAGGAAACGCTTGGGATATTTGCACGTTTTGACACATCTTGTTCTTGTATAGACTGTGAAAAAACACTGGAGCACCTGTAAAGGAAGAGGCAAAGAACTTCATTTACGTCATCCAGATTGAATTTGACTTGTTTTTGATGATTTTTATTCAAATTAGTGTTGGACGTGTCTAAAACTGCATCAAAGCCATTCTTGCGGTTTCCTTCTCATCTTTGTTAATTGCCAGCCTGATAAAATGACCGTGGCTTATTTAAATGAGCAGCATTCATAACAATGTTCAGTAAAACTAATGTTTAACATAAAACAGTGCAGCATTAGTTATATCATCTGACCCAAAACTATCAGCTCATCCTTATTGTTGAGTTTTCTTAATAAAATACATATTGTCACCATTTCTCATCTGGGCTCATTCAGGGCTTTTCTAGTTACAGATGTAGAGAAGTTGTTGATTTTCTCAGCTTGGGTGGAAGCAGTGCGATTTTATTTCTGAACAGATGAATTCTGCCATTATTCATCCTCACCTCCTGAGCCTGCTGGTGGAAATTGAAAATGAGTGCTTTTTTCTGCTTCTCTAGTCGGTAGTTTTGCAGCTCGGTGTACAAACGCACACACTCCCTCACGCACACACACACTTACATTGTGTTGAGAGCCTCAACTCAGTGCTTCCCTTCAAAGAGTCTCAAAAAGTCTCTCTTGTGATTTTATGGCGCCACCATCTGGTCATCAGGGGGTCAGGTGAAAAAAAGAATTGGAAAATAACATTTTTAAAGAACATTGATTATAATTCCTCAGCCAAACAGCTGAAATGATTGCAGTTTTCAAAAAAAAGAAAAGAAAAAAAAAAGACACATCTAGGCATACTATACTGACTAACTAGGCTTTTTGTACCTTTTAAAAAAAGAAAAGTTATATAAATAATGCTCTGCACTTTAACTTCTACTTTTTTTGCCTCAAGGAAATGTTGGTATAGTTGACTAATTGCTTCTGTATTATTCTCATTTGTAATTGTATCTTTATTAATATAATATAATATATAATTACTTATAAAAGCATCTTCTTAATTAATGTAAATGAAATTTCACTTTACGCAGTGTTGAGAGAAAACATATTTTTCAAAAAACAAAACAAAACAAAAAAAGCAAAAAAGTATTAATCTGTGATGTTTTAGTGTCTTTGAGAATTGAGTTTGTCTCACTTACTATTTTTAGAAATTGATAATTCCATTTCCCAAAATTTCATTCGTGTATAAAAATAACTATCAAGACTTTTTTTATTTAAACTCTTGTGGAACAATGCTTCAACTAATCAAACCTGTAAAACTATAACTGTCATTCATAACGGTAGATGACAAATATCTTTTGTTAAATAAGAAAATCCTCATCGGCTTCTGAGATCAGAGATCCACATCAATAATCATTGTGATTCATAATGTGTTACTGAAGGCGAGCGAAAAATGGATGTGGAAAAATCATGCTTATTTTGTCTCAAATCCGACAGCTGCCTTTCTCGCTCTCGTTTCACCCGTGACTGAGGGATGCTCAAGGACTATTTCTTAATTCCCACTCTCTCAGACAGTGCAAAGCTGAGGAACGGCGCTTATGTGCATCTGCTGGCCTGGGAGTAATTGGTTCAATACACATATTGATCAGATGAGTATGAAAATGCCATCAAAATGTCAGTTGTTAAGTTTATTGACTAAGCCGTGAAGTCTTGGAATCATTTGAAGGAGTTCTTGTTTCCCCGCTCTGCCACGGCTACATTGTTGGGTAAATAAAACCAGCTCTTAATGAAGGAGAGCATAAATAAACATGATGCTGTGTGGACGGAGAGCTCAGGTTGGTCTGTGTATTGACCGCATGAAATGAGATCGGTGAATGGACGTGTTTGCTCATCAGCGAGTGTAATTCTGAAGGGACGGCAGCCATGCTTAAGGATATAGAAGCTTACATCACATAATAGGCAACAGGAACTGGTCTCTGTATTGAGGTCTCCAGTCTCGCAATGACTTTCTCTGACTGCTAGAGGGACATAGTCTCTCTCATGTCTCTTTCTCTCTACAGCTTCAGCACATACACAGAGGGATCAAGGTTAGCAGAGAAAAAGGGGAATGAAAAAAGTCAGAGAAATCCATTGATTTTGTTTCTGTCCAAAGGCCTCTTTTGTGATGCTCAAGTTCCCTGGTTACGTTTTCTTTATCACGTTCCCAGGAAAACAAACTTTGAGGCTTAAGGGATGGTTGCCTCATTGTAGGTAAACACATAGTTCGTATTGGAATACACTTTAAACTGTATCAACTTTTTCCAAACTTTATGGAATTTCATAGATAGAATGCTTAAAATGAGGCTGTCCTTTACATACCGGATGTTGTTTTGTATCTCAATTATAGTGAAAATTGATTAATATATCGCAAAATTATTATCTGGTTGGAGATATATAAATATATATTTTTCCAGCATTACATTTCAAATTGAAACAGGCCTTTTATGTTTCTAATTTAAGATTGCGTTTCTTATTTGTCTTTTCCCTTCTGTGGTAAATTGCTGGTGAATTTGAATTATAATTGTTAAATTACACAGAACAAAACTTTGTTTATTTGGGAGAACAGTTTGGACTAAGTTTTGGTTTTGCTCTGTGATTACTAGACGTGTGTGAGAGAGAGCAAGAGTGATACTGGGAAAACGTAAGTCTGTTCAGCTTACTGAAATAAAATCTAGACAGACTCGTGGAGGTTTGTACATGCGTCCTGCTAAGCATAAAATTGGAAGCGTACTTAAGAGTGAGAGCTAAGAGATTCTCTGTCATCGTCTGTGGCAGCCGTCCTGCTCGTGTTTTCTCAGCTGAGTTTAAGTCGTGTTTAGTTTGAAGAGCTCTGGGCACTTCCTTGACCACATGTTTGTGCTTCAGAGTGCCCCCGTCTCTCTTCCAGCACTCATTCAGGGCAGTGGTCTCTAATAAAAGCCTGCTATTCTTTCACATAAATGAATGGGCATCAAACCCTCCCTCCTCTTAAAAGTGTTTGCTTTCATTTGACTGAAACGCATATAGATGCTTCTGTAAACCCAACAGCAACTGGACCTCGGTTACCTTGAGGATTGGATCCTTCTGTAATGATAAATATATGTGCTCCAATTTTCCCACTCAAAATATAGTCTCGACACTCATTTTCTCCTCCCAGTCCACAAAAATGAAAATTTTCCTTCTAGGAAGCGGCCTTTGATGTGTAGTATTCTGTTTGATTTGCCCATTTTAAATTATGTGTGAATTATTTACACAAGCTGTTATGATGTCTCCAGCAACAGTGTGTATATTGTTCCAGTGAGTTAGAGTTCACAGCATGCTTCTGAATCCTGACTTTGTTGCAAACCAAGGTGCGGAATTGGCCAATGTCTCTTCCTTGGAAAAACAAATGGTTTTCAGCAAAAAGAAGCAATAGTGTTGAACCAGCAGATGGATATGAGACTGTTAGACAGCAATTCAAACAGTGTAACGCTATTTTTGTTTTTTTCTTTTCTTGCTACAATAACTTTAGGTAAGTGCAGCCATTGTTCTAAAAAAATAAATAAATCTATCGCACCTGCTGCTATAGCAGGATGCCATTTGTAGTATTAACATGAATGCACCACATTTCATATGGATATTTACTTTTTTTTTTTTCTTTTCTTTCTTTTTTTTGACTAACCATAACCTAATTCTCTCTTCATTTAAAGTAATGGCAAATATGAGTTACTCCGTTAAGGAAAACATTTAGCCAGGTAGCTGACTGATGTTACGTGTTAATAGGTGAAGTTGGGAGGGAGAACAAATTGAGTCACAATGAAAGAATATAAAGATTGATGCAATAGTATTGTGTGCAAATGAACCAAATACTAAAATATTTTCAAATTCATGTGCATTTTTTGAATTCAGCTTTTCACTCAAATTGTTGTGGTGTTAATATAGTCAGACTGTTTGAAAAAAAACACACATGCCCCTTGTTTAAAGTAACAGTGTTGTTAAAGAGTTGCATACGTATCAGTGAGCATGACTTGCATCATATTCTCTCAAATAACAGGTCTGTAAGTCTTGATGAATAAACTATTGCATTTACAAAACTCTTACTCTGTACTTTATATCGCTAATGTGTGACACCCGCATATATTGGAGACAATATGTGTTCTCCTCTGAACACATTTTGTCAGATGGTTGTGCTTTAATACATGCGTTGTTTACCCAATTCACAATTCACTAGCACAATGTCACAACTAGTATAGTGACACAATGAGAATCTCATATGGGTCAGCATCATGTCTTGTAATGCTCCCGTGTGGATGTTTAGAGTGAGAGTGAGAAAAAACAAGAGTATCTGAGGGCAGCGGAGACACAGTTAGATGAAATAATCATAGGCGTACGACACTGTGAGTGTGAAGTGGGAGGAAAGAGCCTGTCACCTCCTGCTGCTAGGCCTTTAATATTCACACAACCCCACCCGTCACATCCTCCCTTTAGGTGGGAAGAGCTGGAACCACAGCAGTGTAGCACAGAAAGAGCGCTACTTCTTTAGAAACAAAGTAGCAGAGAAAATATCTGTCTTTCTATCTTGCTATCAATCATTAGTAGTTGGATGATTATCAATGGATGTTTCCTACAATATTTCGCTCGGTCTGAAATCAAAACATTACTTTTTTTTAATTGGCCATTTGTAAATGTTTTGATATCAGACTGTTCCCATAAGCGCACAATTAAAGCTCTTCTCTCTAACGATCTAACTACATAAAATGTATGTTGGGGGTCTCCTTTGTTGTTTGTGCTTTGTTCTATGCTACTATTACTAAAATCCCAAGACAAAAGAGCACATTAACTGGAATATAAATGAGCTTTGAACTCAAAAGCTGCTACATTATTATAATACCACCCACCATTCAATGTTTTATTCTCTGCATAACTTGCTCTATAAATATGAGCTTTGTATTCTGCGGCAATATGTGGAGACACCACCAGAGACCGGGATAACATGGGAGTCAGTTGGGAAGTGTTCCGTTTGCCCTTTTTAAATGATGATATGCTCTTCCTCTTGGGGTCTGCCCTCCCACAATTTAGTAAATAAATAGCATTGTAATGTACAAGCATCCCAGCCCCTTCTTTTAGGTAAAATCTAAACTTCTCCATTAGGAGCAAAGTCTGTGAGCCTTTGAAGATAATTAGCAAATGCGTTGGAATGTCGGCGATGCTTGGCAGGTGCGTTTGATCAGTTCCATCAGGCGAAATGAGTGCTGACAGGGGTGGGGTGATGGGGGAGGGGATGGAGAGGTTACAGGAAGAGGGGGAGATGTGCACACTTTCCATTTAACACCAGCAAAAAAGACAGATTTTCAGATGAGCTTTTGACAATGTTTGGATTAAACGGCGTGACTGTGTTTTTTTTCTTTGTGGATTACTTGTCATTTAGTTGATGTGTATATATCAAAAAAAAAAAAAAAAAACATGATAAAATACTGCAGTCATGATGTTTATATACAGTATATAAATTACTTTTCAAAAGTTTAAAGATATTTATTAATGTTTTGAAAGAAGTCTTTTGTGTTCACTAAAGCTGAATTTGTTTGATCAAAAATACAGTAAAAACAATATAAATGTGAAATATAATTAATTATTTTTTTTTTTAACTATTTGCTACTTTAATATGTTTTAAAATGTAATTTATTCCTGTGATTTCAAAGCTGATTTTTAGCAGTCATTACTCCAGGCTTCAGTGTTAATTTCCTTAAGAAATCGTTTTGATGGTAGTGTATATATAAGTGACATGGCTGCAATAAAAATGAAGTTAGCAAGATGTTGTTTCAGACAAATACAGAAGTACATCTTCTTACTTCCTCATATAAACATTGTGAAGTGATTTTTGTTATACTCAGAATACTGTATGAGGCAAGTCCCTGTGAAAGTCATTAAAATATTCTCTTTAATTGTGATGGTCATTACCACCACGCTGTTTACCGTCTGTAAGAATTGTTTGATCTATATGTTGTCCTAAATTTTAAAACAAGAAAAGTTTTACATTTCAGGACTATTAGAGAATCCACGAGATGTGATTTCACCCAATAGTTTGAGAATAGATCATTGATGAATCGAGTCATTTTTCAGCAGTGACACAGATGCACAATGGAGCCCAATTAAATGAGTTGCAGTGTGTGAGAGCTCATTTGAAGATGCCAAGAGCATAGTTTATATATAAATGCTAATATTTGAAAGTCAAATTAAAGTTGAAAGGGCCCATAATAACTGTTAATTAACTCTTGTTTTCTTTCTCGCACACCCCTCGACAAAGTTGAACCAACTGAAAGATTCACAAGGCTTCTCTTTAACATTTCGGACCACAAAGCTAAATTTCAAAGCGTCAGGCTCTGCCTTTGAAGTGGGTTATTCTCTGTAGATTAGATATTATTTTAAGATCCCTTTGTTTAAAAATTCATTTTTATTATCCCTGCATGAAATGCAGGGGCAATTCCCTACATAGCCGACCATCAGTGCAATTAACATCTTCGATCGAGACTGCATTCCTGATAATTAATACAGACTTTGGGGCTCCCTTGTGATCGCTCGCAGGGGTTTGATTCTTCTGCAGCAACCATTCATTTGCAGAATGAGATTCATCCTAATGAAAATGGAATGTGAAACTTTAATGAACATGACTGCCATGTCATAATAATAAAGACTTTGAAACAACACGGGCCTTCTACGCTGGCTGACTGAACCCGTGTAGCTACATCGTGCCAATTAAGCATGATGATAAAAATTAACACTTGTGGGTGTTCGGCAAACACGCGGCCCGAACGTGGCTGTAAACAACTGTTTTGGAGGAGATTGTCATTACCACCGTCTGTGTGCTGAGCGGAGTGATGACGGTGGGTGTCTGGTTTTTTTTCTCTTTTCTCGTCAGAGCTGTTTGATCCATCAAGCTCTTCTTGTTTTAATTAATGTTGTATTAATATGTATACTAAATACATGTAAGATCATGTTCACACTTGAGGGCTGGAATGATTAGTGAAACACGTTTGCTTATCTTACAGTCCTCTGAGATCAAAATGGTAGAATTGACATTCTGTGTGCACTTGATGGATATGACAAGTTTTCATGACTTTGATCTTTTTCGTGTAGAATGCACGTCGGAACACAACATGATAGTGCTTGTTTTATTGATCTTTTTCGGACAGCACAACAGTCCCACACTTTTGGGCCTTGTCGGCTTTTGTGCTCTTGGTTTTGGATTTAAAAACAAGGGAAGTGTTTTAGAGGCAACCATTTGAAGCTCTGTCTCTGTGTGTAAATGCAGGGTAAGCCCACCCATGGGAGTCCTTTAAGTGTTTTGAGAACATCCTTGAACATGGAGCTGCGTTTGATGAAGAAACAGAAGAGTCAAGAAGATCCAGAGCATGAACAAATCAACCCTTCCCAGAGGATAACATCTCAGCTGTCTACAAAACACTGATCCTGAGACAGTTTAAGGGGAATAGTGCTGTAGTCTTTAACGGCTGCCAGAAAACTCCTCAAACTGTTTCAAGATCAGTCGAATGAGCATGGTGAGCCCACAGTCCCTTGTTAGGGGTAAAGTCAGATCTTTCAGGAGGGAGAGCCACAGACACAACTAATATACATCTGCACATCACTCAGATGAAAAGGTCCACTAGACCCAAAAGGTTTTTCAGAATTTTTTCAGAATTTAGATGGTGTCAGATGGGGTCATAATGTGTATTCTGTCTCCATAAGGACTTAATGATCAACCAAGGATGATCGATTGCAGCAAGGTTCCTGAGAGACGGAAAAGAAAAAAAATACAACCATATAGCTGTCTTATCAGTTATGATTTTGTTTTACATTTGCAACAGAGTATTCCATTCTGTCAAAAATGTATTACTATAGTTATTGTTACAGACCACANGGTTTTACATTTGCAACAGAGTATTTCATCCTGTCAAAAATGTATTACTATAGTTATTGTTACAGACCACAGTATAATTAAGCAATTTTACACAAGCAAAATGGTTTGACGGCAAGTGCGGCAACTGTAAATTGTGATTTTGTTGCGATTGTGTTCCTTATCAATGGTTTGCTTAAGAGCCTTTAACATCCACAGAACCTTTCAATGCACAAAATGTTCTGGAAAAAAGGAATAAGTGAAAACAGGTTCTTCAGATTTTTACAATGATCTTACAACACTAAGAAATGACAACTAAAAGATTCTTTAGGGAACCAAAAGGTATTTTCTATAGAATTGCTGTGAAAATCACCTTTTTGAATTTGTTTTTAAGACATTAATACTGAGTAACTAACATTTTTACATAGTATTATTGCTAATTACGCAGTGTGGATTTGATCCCATGAGGTAAATGGTTAAGTCAAAGCAGAATCAATCAATTATACGTGAAGACATAAAAGTTGTGTTCTGTTCCTCAGTGTTTATGAATAAATCTATTGAATTAATGCCACTTTCTTCCCCCTATTGGCAAAACGATGTAACCTGAAAAAGAGTGATAGAAAAATCCCAAAGATATCAGATTTGTAGTGTTTGGCATAGTTACCATGGTTTTTTACTTATAATAAAAAGTATCATGACCAGATACAATTACAAAATTCATAAAATGAAATAATATTAGTATTAGTTCCTTATTTATTAATAGCATGTCCATATATGGTAAAGAGCATGGAGAATGCCTGGTAGACTTATAATTATAGTATATTGGATGGAATAGTGTGCACATGGAAATATATACCACAATCAAAGGCAGAATTAAAAACAAAACAAAACACAAGAAACAGAGAAATTTCATAATCGTCAACTTTTGTAGGTATTTTTAGTTGCTATAAGATGTGCAGCATGACAAATTTAAACCTTAAGCCGTTTTCATACTGCATGCAGTTTATATAACAAACGGTTCATTTTACACAGGTATTAGTCAATTATATAGCAAGTTGCCTGTTAACAGGAATCTTTTCCTAATAGTTCTCTATGGACCCTGTTTTTAAAAATGGCTAGATCTTGTTGAGATGTGTTCATTGATGGATCAGAACAAAATGATAATATGAACATGTAATTTTCCTGTGATACCATATAAGAGCTTATCTGGAAACATAACCTGGAAAAAAAAAAAATCCTTTCCTTCACTCCATGGAAACTAGATTTTTAATGCAAAAATCCTGCAGTAGCTATATAGCTCACTCAACCAGAAACAGATCCTTATGCTGAATAAATAAAAGATGGCAAAAAGTTCTATCAGAGTTAATTTCACTCCGCTCAATTATACAAAGGCCCACGTATTGGAAAGTTTGAGCTGAGGACGATTCTAATAAATTCGAGCTTTAACACAGGGCATTTAATATCAGCGCTTCTTAATGGGGTCTCGGTGTTGAATTATCTATGGGGCCTCTGTGATTCTAGAAGGACCATCAAACCACTGAACTTGAGAGCTCTGTCTTGTAATTGAATAATACATTACATGTGGCAATTATTTTCGTTAGAGCTAGACGGAGAAATCAATAACCAGGGGATCAGATCAGTGGCTGCTGTGCTCTTGTCTTTCCCCCCTTGTGGCCAATTACATCATCACAGTCCTAAATACCTGTGCTGTGTTCGTGCGTTGACGGCGGATCCAGAGGAATGTCAAATGAAGGCTGCCGTACTATAAGACAGTGAAGCGAACAGGTGAAAAAAGATTGCGCTTTTTGAATGGAGATGCAGAAAGCTGTTTCCTAGCACAGATTGCACATAAGTTAGGCAGGTAACATAACCGATATAGACGTCAGACAAATTCAGTGTGAACGGGGGGAGTTGTGTGTCTTTTTTGAGATAATAGATGCCAGTTGCAAGGACCGACCTGGGGTGATAAATTATACAAGTGTGTTTAGCTCCAGGCAGTATTCCCTATGACATACAGCTATTTGATTAAGTGGGATTAAGAAGGTTTTGTATAATGAACTACTGCCTTTTTGTACACTGGCATATATAAACAACACATCAGTCAAGTATCACTCGGCACAGTGAGCGATTCTGTCCAACCAGACAAACAAACAAACGCAATTTACGGTTGTCTGGAATATTCACATGCTTTAAAAAAGTGGATATCAGGTCTCATTAAATGCAGATGCAGCTTGTGGCTGAAGAGAACACTGGCTACATCAAAGGCTCTGTTACATGAATACTAATAAAGGTTTGGGCTACTCAGACTCCACACAGTCATCAGCACTGTGCACTGTGTTCATATTTATGATGTTTAACTAGTAGTAATATAGCATTAGCATTGCGTTTTTTCTCAATTGCACATTTTTCGATAAACAGTCTTAATCTCTAAACTATAAGTGCAATTGTCAAAACTGTTTGCTGAAACAAACACTTTTCTGATCAATTTTTATAATTAAAAGAATCATTTTTTATGTGATGGCTCACACGATGAAAGAATGTTTAGAAGAGTTTGACAATTTCACTGAGAATCAACTCATCAGTTTTGATCAACAAGCCATGTGCATTTAGTTATTGTGCAAATGTTAGACAATGTGTGCCAAAACACATGCAATTTGCTTAAATCATTAAGAAATTCAGATCTGATTTGAACAAGAAACTAATTGTTCAGACAAAAACTCTCATTTGAGAACTGAGCCAAAGCGATTGAGAAAAACTAAAATCTTCTGATTTGAGACCCACACATGAGACGCAAAAGAAAAACGAGACTGTAGTCACAAATTAACAATTCATTCCCTTGACTTAATTTGTGGCCACATTTTATTTCATTGTTTGCTGAGGTAGATATATTGTAACCATGTTACTAGTTTAATTACTTTTAATCACTGCTTATTAGCATGCATATTACAAGCATATTGGCTGTTTATNGTACTAATTTGGTTACTTGTTTAATTACTTTTAATCACTGCTTATTAGCATGCATTTTACAAGCATATTGGCTGTTTATTAATACTTATAAAGCACA